>MU227386.1:3025473-3045116 GCA_018584345.1 Thuja plicata | reverse complement strand
TGGTCTTCTTGTTAAATATTCTTCATCAAAAATAGATATGGTACTCAAATAGATAACAATAGTCTCACCAATTAAGGTTTGACATCAATGACAAAATAACAATTGCTTGCATTGTCACTTTCCAACACAATCATATTATTTCTTTCAACAACGTCATTCTATTGTGGAGTTATAAATATAAATAGTTGTCTCCTAATACCATATTCCTCATGAAATATTTTGAATTCATTTTCTATTAATTTTCCACCTCTATTAGACCTTAAATATTTGATCGTAGCTTCTACTTCATTCTCAACCATATATTTGAACACCTTAAATCTATCTAGGGATTTTTCTTTTTTCTTTTAAGAATGTAACCCATGTCATTCTAGAGTAATCATCAATAAAAAAACATAAAATACCTTTCATAAAGTAGTCCTCTTATGCTTGGAGTTCCAAATAGATCAATATGTATTAGCTCTAGAGGATTTTTAGTAAACAAACGTGTTGTTCTTAAATCTAGTTCTTTTTTGCTTCCACGTTTGACATTCCTTGCACATTGTAGTGGTAGGATTTATAATTTTTGGAAAATCTCTCACCGCTTGAGTAGAAAATATCTTCACCATGTTTTCAAAGTTAATTTGTCCCATTATTTTGTGTCATAACCAGTATTCGATGCTCTGCACCATTAGATAATTATTTCCTTTGTTTTCCTTTAGGCAATATACATTACCATCAATCTGATGACATGTAACTGATTGAATATTTGATAATGTTAAGTTGAAGATGATGCAAGACATTAAATCAGTTAATGGTTTGTATTGTCATTGATGTCAACTTGATATCATCTATATGGTCATATACATAATTCCAAACACTTCAGAGAATCAATGGAACAGAGATTATGCCTTCAGCAATGCATAAAAGTCAAGTATTCACCAAGTGACAGACTACACCGGCGGAGTGCACACCATCGGTAAAGACAGAGATAAAGTCACAGTGATGCCTGACAAAGCAGAATCACAGGATGTCCAATGAGATAAAAATAGTGTTTCCCGACGAGCAAGATCCAATGATGCCCAACGGACGGAGATCCTAAAGCTAACTGAAGTTGTACCGACAGAACTGGTAGTTGTCACCAGCGACGAACTGCAGAATTGACCGACAGAACTAAGAGATCAAAAAATGACAAATTATCTAGCTGGCAGAGCTTAAGAATAGACTTAACTAGTTGTTTTATTTGTTTTATTCAACCGCAGTTAAGCAATTGATTTATACAGTTGGCAAGAAGATAACTACGAGATAAATCAGGAGTTAGAGTCATAAATATAAGCTTTATTGAGACATTTATAAGCCTTGCTCTTGGTGGAATACCCTAGAAAGATTCCTTCATCATTCTTGGAGTCAATCTTTCCATTTCTATCATCTTTTAAGATATAACATTGACTGCCAAAAATTTTGAAGTAACTTACATTGGGTGTGTATCCATACCATAGCTCATAAGATGTCTTCTTGGTGTCTTTCTTCAATTGTACTATGTTCAATGTGTAAACAATAGTACTGAAAGCTTCCCTCCAGAAGATTTGGGTGATGCATTTTTCTATCATCAGTGTCCTTGCACAATCAACAATGGATATGTTCCTTCTTTTAGCAATTCCATTTTGCTATGGTGTTCTTGGTGTAGAGACTTGCCTTTTGATTCCATGCTCATTACAAAAGTTAGTGAATTCATCTGAAATAAATTCCCCTCCTCTATCTGATCTTAAGCATTTCAATTCTTTACCACTTTGTTTTTCTACCATTGCTTTGTACCATTTAAACATCTTGAATGCTTCAGATTTATCTTTTAGAAACATAATTGTCATCATTCTAGAGTAATAATCAACAAAGAGAATAAAATATCTATCACCATAATAACTCTTTGTCCTCATGGGTCCACATAGGTCATTATGGACTAATTCTAGAATGGCATCATATGTATGGGTTTTGCTTTTGAAACTAGACTTTGTCGTCTTACCCTTTTGGCAATTTTTACACATGATATTGTATGGCTTAATCATCATTGGTAAGCCTCTTATATTTCTCTTTCTGCTTATTTTTATCACGTTGTCAAAATTCACATGACACAATATTTTATGTCATAACCATATGTCTTCATTTTTAGTCATTAAGAAAGTGGTATCAGTATCATTCAGATAGAATAAGTTACCTTTTGTCTGCTCATCGGCACCAATCAGACTTCCTGATTTATTGAAGATCTTTGCCTTCTTATTTTCAAATGCTACTCTATGACCTAAATTATTCAACTGAGAAACACTCAATAGATTATAATTCAATCCTTTCACCCAATAAGCATTTTCACATTTTATCAGGTTATTCAACATTATAGTTCATTTACCTTCAACTAGACAAGGTGTGTTATTACCCATTCTTATTGAACCACCATTATAGTATTCAAAAGTCTCAAACTTGTGTTTGTGACCAGTCATATGGTGAGTGCAGCCACTATCTATGATCCAGACATCAAATTCAGTGTTAATATCTTCATCTTTGCATTTTTCTAGGTAACTGGCATTCTTCTAGTTGTTCAATGTATACCTCTTCTTCAAGTATTCCATTTAGGAATGCAGACTTGACATCCATTTGGTATACGTTGAATCCTTTACATGCAACATAAGAAAGTAATATTCTCACTCCTTCTATCCTACCAACGGGTGCAAAGGTCTCTCCATAGTCAATCCCTTCTTCTTGTGCATACCCCTTGCATACTAGTCTTGTTTTGTTTCTGGTGACTTCTCCATTCTCATTCAGTTTATTCCTGAATATCCATTTTGTACCAATGACATTCTTGTCATCTGGTCTTGGTACAAGTGTCCATGTATTTTTTCTCAATCTCCTCATTCATAGCACTAATCCATTCATTATTATCAAGTGCAACCTTGACAAATTTTGGCTCAAAATCACAAATAAGACATCTTGTGTTTAGAGACTTACTTCTGGTTCTCATACCAGCCTTCTTGTCTCCAATGATCTGGTTTTGTGGATGGTTGCTTCTGACATATCTGGCAAGTACAGGTTCAGATCTTTGTCTATCATCTTGATCATCATTGTTTCCTTCATTCTGATCTCCATCACTTGGTACATCATTTTGAGCAATATCCCGATTGTCTGTATTTGCAGCCTGATGCTCGGGTGCAATAATCTGTTTCTTGGGAGCTATACATTGTTTCTCAGGTAGAGTGTCAGGTTCTTCATTGTAGACAAACCTGTTGTAGTCCTCTGGTTCTTTTATGCTTTCCTTTGCATTCTTCTCTGCAAAATCATCTATCTTTACATTTTCACTTTCAACAATTTTGTTAGAGGCTTTATTGAGACATTTATAAGCCTTGCTCTTGGTGGAATACCCTAGAAATATTTCTTCATCACTCTTGGAGTCAAGCTTTCCGTTTCTATCATCTTTTAAGATATAACATTGACTGCCAAAAATTTTGAAGTAACTTACATTGGGTGTGTATCCATACCATAGCTCATAAGGTGTCTTCTTGGTGTCTTTCTTCAATTGTACTTTGTTCAGTGTGTAAACAACAATACTGACAGCTTCCCTCCAGAATATTTGGGTGATGCCTTTTTCTATCATCAGTGTCCTTGCACAATCAACAATGGATTTGTTCCTTCTTTCAACAATTCCATTTTGTTGTGGTGTTCTCGGTGCAGAGACCTGTCTTTTGATTCCATGCTCATTACAAAAGTTAGTGAATTCATCTAAAATAAATTCCCCACCTCTATCTGATCTTAAGCATTTCAATTCTTTACCACTTTATTTTTCTACCATTGCTTTGTACCATTTAAACATCTTGAATGCTTCAGATTTATCTTTTAGAAACATAATTGTCACCATTCTAGAGTAATCATCAGTAAAGAGAATAAAATATCTATCACCATAATAACTCTTTGTCCTCATGGGTCCACATAGGTCAGTATGGACTAATTCTAGAATGGCATCAGATTTATGGGTTTTGCTTTTGAAACTAGACTTTGTCAGCTTACCCTTTTGACAATTTTTGCACATGATATTGTCTGGCTTAATCATCGTCGGTAAGCCTCTTACATTTCTCTTTCTGCTTATTTTTATCATGTTGTCAAAATTTACATGACACAATCTTTTATGACATAACCATATGTCTTCATTTCTAGTCATTAAGCAAGTGGTATCAGTATCATTCAGATAGATAAGTTACCTTTTGTTTGCTTACTGACACCCATCAAACTTCCTGATTTATTGAAGATCTTTGCCTTCTTATTTTCAAATGTTGCTCTGTGACCTGAATTATTCAATTGAGAAACACTCAATAGATTATAATTCAATCCTTTCACCCAATAAGCATTTTCACATTTTATCAGGTTATTCAACATTATAGTTCATTTACCTTCAACTAGACAAGGTGTGTCATTACCCATTCTTACTGAACCACCATTATAGTATTCAAAAGTCTCAAACTTTTGTTTGTCACCGGTCATATGGTGAGTGCAGCCACTATCTATGATCCAGACATCATTTTTACTAACTCTAGATATGAGTGCAGTTTCTACATACCTTTCTTCATCATCATATGAATCATCTTTTACTGCCACAAACACCATCTCGATGTCTTCATCAGATTCAGTGTCAGTATCTTCATCTTTGCATTTTTCTAGGTAACTGGCATTCTTTCCTTTGTCCTTGTAGTCTCGGGTATCTCTTCTTTCTGATTGTCGGTTGCTTCTGTAATCACCTTTGTCATACTTCTTTTCAAATGACCTGTCATTACTTCTGTCATCTTTTCTTCTGTTAGGAAATCTTGCAGCAAAGTGTCCAATCTCTTTACAATTAAAACAAATAAGTGGTAATTTACCTTTGTATTTACCTTTGCCTCTCTGCATTCTTCTAGCCATAAGTACTTCAATTTCATCAAGATCTTCTACTTCACTTTCACTATCACTATATTTTCTCATAGTGTATTTATGACTTGATTTACTTATTCTCAAAGAAGATTTGAATGCAGACTCTATGTTTGGTAAGAAACTATTATCAAAATTATTCATCTCAAATGAAATCAGTCTTCCAATCAAACTGTCTTGAGTAACAATTCTATTTGCTACTGCTCTCATTTCTTGTATGGCAGATACTCTAATAGCATAAGTAGGCAGTAAGGTTATTAGAATTTTACTTACCACGTTATCTTCATCTAGTACACCTCCAACTCCTCGGATTGCATTCACTGCCTCTTTGATTCTTGTGTTGTACTGTGTGATGTTTTCACCTTCTTTCATTCTGAGATCATCAAACTTTCCTCTAAGGCTTTCTACCTTGGCTCTCAGAACATTTTATCACTGCCATGTACAAGCTTCAGTTTGTCCCACATCTGCTTTGCAGTTGTGCATGCTTTGACATCTTCAAATTTAGCATCGGAGAGTGAGGAAGCAAGCTCTATCATCATGATGTTGTGCTCATGCTTCTCTCTCATTTGTTCAACTGTGGGTGCTCTTGTGGGCAACACGTATTCAGTATCTAAGTATTTAGTAACATCATTTCCAATACCTGATAAGTGGAGTCTTATTTTGCTTTGCCGTGAAGCAAAGTTGTCTTTGTTCAACTTGGGCACATCTCGTCTGTTCATCTTGTGATCTTTAGCTTAGGTCTTGAAACCTTCTTTCTAAGCACACAAGCTCTGATACCAATTGTTAGTAATAACTAAGAGGGCGGGTGAATCAGTGACCTCAAAAATTAATCCTTAAATCAACTCTTCAAACTTAGTACCACATATTATACCTCTAGTTATCTTCAGTCCTATAAGATGAATGACTTTAAATATTTATATCAAATTTCTACTTGTCGGAATGCTTTGTAAACCTTCTTTTGTATGTTTACCGATAAGTAGTCTTTCTATTTACCGAAACATAGTAAATAACTAGTGTATACCAATCAATCCAGATTTACTTAAGTGAAATGCAAAACAATAAAGTAATAACTCATAGACACATTAACACATGGATTTTTAATGTGGAAACCATGTTATGGGAAAAACCATTGGGACCGGTACCTCAAATTTTCACTCTTCTGAAGTGAGCTTGGTTAAGAGCCAACCCTGTTAAAGGTTAAAAACACACTGTTAGGTGTGACCTTATTAGAGGATTTAAAAGATAGTTTGTCACTTAGTATCTGACATCTAATGCTACCATCCTTGATCAAACACTCACTTGGCCTGTCAATAGGTATCGGGCATATCCAATGCTGCTTTGTATGATCAAACTTTTTGATACTCCTCAGAATGTATCTCAATTACAAAAGACTTTTATATCCTGCTCGGTTAAGAGACTTGATGCTTCAATGGTTAAACTGAAACAGTAAATTGATCTATTCACATATACAACTTGAATTGCATATTTTCAGATCTATTGTAAGTGCATTACCTTTCTGATCAATATTATCAATTCAATACCTTTTCTCCACACTGTTCTGCTCTGTGATGTTGTATCTCTGTTCGTCGGTGTCTGTAGAATTTAGCTCTTTCCTCAGCTTGATTGATCAGATCTGAATGAAGACTTTCTTCTCCTTCAGAGTCTTTTCAGCATCTATTCTCTTGTCACTCCCCTTCACCACCTTCGTAATGAAATAGGTTGTCTCTTTATAGACATGATTCACCATTTCTTGGCTTTCTTGATCTTAGCGTGATCCACAATTCTTGCCAATTAGATTTAAAGAAAAACTCCATATTTATCTCGTAGAGATCTTCATGCCAACTGGACAAAGCAGTTTTAAATCCTTTACTTATCTCCGGCTTTATCTTGTCGATTAAAACAATGATAAGTATCAGTTAAGTCTATTTTCAGCTCTTGACAGCTAAGCATTTTTTTCATTTCTGAACTCTCTATTCTGTCGGTCAATACTTCAGTTAGTCATCGGTGATAACTGACTATTCCATCGGTGTAACTTCAGTTGTCTTCAGGATCTTCGTCCGTCGGGCAACATTGTAATTATGTACGTCGGGTTACTCTGTGCTTTGCTCATCGGGCAACACTGTGACTTTGCTCGTCGGTAATGTTGTGCATTTGCTCGTCGGGTAACACTGTGACTTTTCTCTTTTACTTTGTCTATCGGTGTGCACTTTGTCGATGTATACAGACACTTTGTGAATACTTGACTTATATGCATTACTGATAGCATAGCCTTTGATTCATCAATTCTTTGAAGTCTTTGGTAGTATGTCCATGACCATACAGATTATATCAAGTTGACATCAATGATAATACAATACATTAACTGATTTAATGTCTTGCATAAACTTTCTTATGTCATTGTGATCATCAACTTAACATCTTCAAACATTCAATCAGTTATAGTTCATCACTTCCACGTCCTCGTCATGTGTTGTTCTTACATCCAACTTGTGAAATTCCTCAGTATATTTTGGGACTTCTGTGTCCTTTTGTTTCAGTCCTTGTATCCTTTTGTACAACTGTACCTTGTAATCTTTATGAAGGAATTGAAGATTAATCTTGAATGCTCTGAAAGTTCATTTGTTTCTAATTACACCATTTGTGATGATTTTTCTTTGGGAAGTCACTGGTTTTTCCTTGACAATTTGGTTTTTTCAATGAAATGGATTATTCCATGATGAAAAAACATTGGTTATCATGGAATGAAACAGGTGATCACCGAGAAAAGTGAACGAAGGTTAATGAAATTACTTGGTTGTGAGGAGCAGCAATCAATCTAGTTAAACAAGGGGCATGTTTGAGTGTTTGGACCATCCCTTCTTTACTCTATCAGCCTACAATTTATCCCACCATAATAGTGCATGTCCTTTCAATCTAGACTTAGCAATCTTAACTTTCATCCTATCTTCAACATCATCACAATCAAAACAGTTTTCAAGAGCACTGAACCAATCCAATAAAAATTCATCATCCATTTTTCCATCATACATGGGAAGTTCAACTTTTACCTTTGAGTCTCCAATCTTAACAACCTTCTAGATCCTTTCCAACCTTGCATCTTCAGGATCAACTGGTTCCTCTCTTGTTGCTGCAAGTTCTTCCTCATCCTCATTGTCTTCTTCATTTCCTTGTTTGTCCACAAGGTTAGTTAACCTTTCTAATTATGCCCTTAGTTGTCTATTATCTGTCATTTTCTCTCTCACCAACTTAGCAAGTTCAGCATGTGTGACCCTCTAAGGGATCCTATCTTCTTCTCCTTCTGACATCTCTGAAGTATAGATCAACTCTGGCACACTCAAGGAAAAATGAACACTCCAAGGTCTCAACAAAGGATCAATCCACCAAAGACCCCAAAAGATACTTCTCAACCTATTCACCTAGGATTCTCCTAGGCTCTGATACCACCTGATGCAGAGGCTTGGGTTGGTAATGATTAAACAAGGTTGCTAAGGAAGGATTTCCCTTAGGCTTCAAACACCCAAATGTCAAAATATGAACCAACAACTCCCCCAATGCTAAGGATGGATGGTCCTGGTGTTCTTAGGCTATTCTCAACAAGGATTGGTCAGTTATATGGTCATGCAACCCCACCCAACACTCTCACAAAACACTCATATTAGGCCTAGGCTCCTTGTAGCCCAACAACGACCTAAATGGACACTTAACTCCCAATTTCTTCAAACAAAATTATGAACCAGATGCCTTTTTAGATACCCATTATCTCCTTACAAAATATATCAAAAGATTTGATGTTGTTACTTTGGACCAATTGTCCCAAAACTTTATTGTACCTTGTTTCTAGAGAGGGCTAAAAGCTTGCATTTACAAAGCAAGTACAGAAGGATCTTACCCCCAGACCCCAAGACTCTTTAAAGTCTTCACAAATTACCCCAATGCAAGGATTCTTCAACCAATTTCATCCTTAGACACTCACAAGCATAAAAGCCCCAATTTGGTCTCTCACAAACCCTTAAACCTAGGGCTTCTTAAATGTATGACCTCTACTCACTTCTTGACTCAACCAAGGGTGGATTCACCATTCATTCAACATCCCAAGATACTCCAAACACTCAAACATGCCCCTTGTTCAACTAGATTGATTGCTGCTCCTCACAACCAAGTAATTTCATTAACCTTCATTCACTTTTCTCAGTGATCCCCTATCTCATTCACTCCAACTGCATAAGATTATGTTAGAAATGTATTATACATATTAGAATGGTATCATTCCATGAGAATCGGTGTTTTTTCATTCATGGAATAATCCATTTCATTGAAAAAACTAAATTGGCAAGGAAAAACCAGTGACTTCCCAAAGAACAGTCAACACAAATGGTGTAATCAGAAATAAATAAAATTTTAGAGCATTCAAGATTGTCTTAAATGATAAGAATATCCCTACTGCATTAGAAACACCAATATAACCTATATGAATTCAAATCATGCAATGAACATAAGGAAATGATAATAAATATGAGATTTTATTTGAATTTTCTAAGACTGTCTGTACACCCCATACAGTGGTCTCTCCTTGCATTATATAGACTCTTATTAACTTCCCCAACCAATTTGGATCAGTTGGATGGCCTAGTTAAGGTTAAAACATTCAAAATCAACTTTCGCTCCTAAATGCAGCGAACCGTTGGAATTCAAATATTTGAATTTCCAACTTACAATTTATTGATTTTTATCACTTATCGTCTATCAAATGTTATTCCTAATTGCTTCTAGGACTTAATTGACCCAACCTAATCAACTTAGACCCCTTTTGGTGCTATTGGCCACCCTTACATCAATTTTGGTCCTAAGTCCTTTATCAGGACTTCTAGGACGTTAACACCTTTTTATTGCATTCTTCATTACACAATGCCATTATTGGCTTCAAGATCTCCCAATTGACTTGGAGAGATGTTGCCTTGGTGTCCTCCTTCCTGCTTTGAACTTTAGGTGTCCTCAGGCAACTAGGTGCCCCTGCACCAAGAATGTTTCACATGTCCTCCACATTTGGTATTAATGGCTTGTCATTTCTATATAATATTTATGTTCTTTGGATGTTGCACTATTATGTTTTTAGGTACTCAATAATTCATTTGATGTGGTTGGTAGTTATAATTTGCTGACAGTGTGGTTGTTTGTCAACATTGGTAAGAAGAATGCTTCACTGCTCTACAATAATATTTTTAGTTTTGCAATTTGGAGGACACATTAAAATAGTTTTGTAGCATCTAAGTTCAATTTTCAGGTGTTGGTTTTCTCCACAAAAGAAGTTGTGATGGTTTTTTTGCTCAAAATAAGTGTTTGTGTTGGTATTTTGCAGACTCAAATGATTTTCTTGTTTGGATCATATTATTTTGGTTTGAACTTTCATTGGAGGTTGATTTTAGATATTATTATGGGTCTTACCATGGAATGTGAAGATCCGCATTAAATTATTTGCATTTGATGTTGTTTTTGGGCTTACTAGTTACATGTTATATTGTTCATCTTTAGGTTACATTTGATGTTGACTTTAGAGGATGTGTTGTTGCATATAACTATTTGAAGAAGCTTAGGAAGATGTGTTATGATGTTTTTATGTCACCTTTATCTTCAAGAGTGGACCAAAATCACTGAAGTTGTATTTGATGTTTGACTTATTTGAATTATGTGTGTTATGTTCTTGGTTGACCTAGTTGAGGGTTTTGATGAATAAATTGCTATGCATTGGAGATTATTTTTAGTATGATGTAGCATGAATTTAGTGAGAAATGATGTGGAAGAATATGTGATGAACAAGAAGTGAATATTTTTTTGTGATGTGCTTTCATGATCATATCATTCAGCATATCTGAAGTTTGAGTTCAAAGTTTGAGACAATGAATTTGTGTGTTGTATTTGTCATGAAGTTGGTTGCTTAACATAGTAATTCAAGAACAGTTTCATGATTGGATACTTTTTTCAATTCATTGTATCTTATTTATGTTCTTGAGAGAAGGTAGTGATTACTTTTGGCAAAATTGTGTAGAATTGTATCTTGTCTCGAAGCAGTGAGCTTCAACCTACAAGTTTTTTCTATATTGTCCTAGGATAGTGTGTCTTAGCTTTCAAGTCACTTATGTCTTACCCTAAGGTTGTATGCCTTATCTTGCAATTAAAATTAGGAGTAGTGAGCTACCTTGGCCTTGAGTCCAGAACATTGTCATATTTAGTTATTCATGTAGTGAGTTATTCTCAATGCGGTTTTTCCCAATTTGGATATTCCATTTAAAAATATGGTGTTCATGTTTGTGTAGGAGTACAATGAACACTGAGAGGGAGGGGGTGTTGAATCAGTGTTCACACACAAATTTGTATTACAAAACCTGTTTAAATCTTGATCATACAATAGAAACTATAAAACAATAAATTGTAAAACAAAATAACATGCACAAGTTTGACATGAGTATTTGTCCAGAGTGGAAACCCTATGACGAATAAAACCACTTAAAGTGCAACACAGGATTATCTAAAATATTTTGATTTACAACGCCTTACTAACAAATTTGTTTCACTGACAAATACAAATTTGTCTCACTAACAAAAAGTGCCTCACTGGTTGTACTTCACTTTCCACATCAATATTTTATATGTTTACATACATAGTTTCATCTCTCTTTCATTTCTTAGCATCTTCTAACCTCATATGAGACTTAGAAGCAATAGTACAATACACCACCACAGTTGTTTATACACAAAATATTATTGTACATTTATAAACACATACATGGTAGTATAAAGTAATATAAATGCATAGTAATATAATGTATAGAACCCTAATAATAAAAACTCTTAAATGATATTCAAGAGATTCCTCAAATCTATATACAACCATTGTAATTCCTCTCAATAATCCTTCTTTGAAAAATGCCAAATCTCTTTTTAGAACAATCGCAAAAAAATGTACCTTTCTGTGCAACTCCAATAACTGAATGCATTCTAACGTAGCTTATAAACTGAACATCATTCCTTAACTGAAGAAACTATTTTTTGTATATTTGTTAACAAGTGCTTAACAGACTGGCCATCTTGTTGCGCAGTGTACATCTGATAAGATTAAATCGAAGAAATCACCTTCTTGATGGTTGGGGTCTTCTGGCAAACATTATACGGTTCGTAAAGTTTCCGTGGATGGGGGATCGACTGTCTGTCCTCCTCCTCAGAACGATCAAGCTCTGGCTAGAGATTCTAATGATGTCTTTGAAGCTACTATTGTTGTCTCTGATGTTGTCCCTTCTGGTGCTCTTGGTTATGCTGATCATGGTTCTCCTGGGAGGATCTTAGGGTTTGATAGTGGTGCCAGTCTTGCCCCTTCTGTGGCTGGGATTGTAACCTACCCTTTAGTGGGCTCTTTTGGTTCCTCTTTGGACTGGAAGAAGGATGTTGATAAGGTGAAACATGGATGGACAACAGTTAAGGGAAATAAAGTTAAGTCTTCCACTCCTTCATTTGGTATGAACTTACGTTCACATAAAGATGGGCTGGCCGGTTGGGCCTTTTTTCTTTCTGGTTGGAACTATGGTCAGTTCCTTTGGCTTGTTTGGTTGGGCTCCACAGTTGTTTTTTGGTCTTTCTTTGACCTATCTTTTGCTGCTTATGTACAAGGTTTCGGGACCTTTCAAATCATGTTTTTACTTAATCAGAACAAGTGCTTAACATATCTGTGGAATTCATTTGAACTCAGATTAAGGATAACAAAAAAAAAATTCATAATACAATAGAGTAAACCATAATCAACTCTCACACAACCCAAATTGGTGTTAGGACAAGTGAAAAATCTAGGACGAGAAAGCATACCTTATTTGAAGATCATAAAGTGTATATGATAGAATTGCTCTCACTTAAATGGAGCATGCCTTATATGAACCTCACAAAAAGTATATATGATTTTAACACAATTTATTTGAGGATTCAATGTTGCCCTAGTGCCAATGGCACCTTATATGAAGCTCATAAAAATGTGCATACAATACAATTGGACTAGCTAGTCATGTTGTTGCTATAATAATAACCACTACATGTAACAATTAGAATTTATGTTGATTCGTGAATTTATGTTGATGCCTTATATGAAGCTCATAAAAATGTGCATACAATTGGACTAGCTAGTCATGTTGTTGCTATAATAATAACCACTACATGTAACAATTAGAATTTATGTTGATTCGTGACTCCTTTCATGATCTCACTTTTGTTTATAGCTTTATATTCCTCCTATGTAGACTTGGCTATTTCTAAGGAATTTGGCAGTTACTCTAATGGTTCCAATGTCATGATGTTAAGCTTTAGGTACTTGTAATGGATCTAATGTCATGATGTTAAATTTAAGGCACTTGTAATGTTTTATATGGACACGCCAAAGAAAACTAAATACCATTGATCTAAAGCCAAGAATAAAGTCTAATGAACAAAGAATGTTAAATTTAGTACAACATTTGCTAGAGAATGCAAGTGAATCTGAGTTGCTCTAGCGTATGATGTTGTGGGTACCTTATTGACGAGTCCCCTTTGACATTTTGGCTTCTGCAATCCATATGACAAAATAGTCAAAAAGAAATTTCTCATCTTCAATCTCCCATGGCCATGGGTCAAAACATGCATCTCTGATTTTATAGTTTAACAATCTTAAGTTGTTTCCTATGGTTTCTCTCTTCTTAATGTGTTGGTCCCTTAATACAATACAAAATCAAGGTTACATAGTGCTCTAATTACGCTTTGCTTCGTGGTAAGCTTGAGGGCGACAACTTTCTTAATAGATCTTTATCTTGAGACTTTATTATGTTACATGATGTACCTTTATGCTTCTTGCTTGATCTAGCACTTATAGGCCTTTCATGCAAATCATTAGAGAGCTTTCACTTACAAATATTTTTTAATTTTTATGCTTAACTTACCAAATCACAGAGATAAATTAGCTTTTCCTAGGAGATTAACCATTCCAATATTACTCCAACTCAAACACACTAACCATGAAGTTTTCTCCTCAGTTAAGCACACTCAGCTTGCAAACCCATTTGCTCAACAAATTCAATGTAACAAAAGATGCAACAGTCTCAGAAGATTTTGACAGAACAAAATGAACCTCAAATATTTTCACCTGATATGTTTTGAGATTTTACATTCTACTACCCACTAACGTAGCTTTGAGTCAATTGATCGAATGATTGAAATTAAAACAACAGAAATTCATCTACTGTAAGTGAATATCAAATTCAACAAATAATGACAAATAAGAACGAAACTGAGCAATAGAGTTATTTATATATTGATTGTCTCATTCTATCTAATGTGAAATGCACTACAAACAAATGAAAGACATGGGGAACCATCAACAAATTAAACTTCATGACAATGAATAAAAACTTAGTAGCTGTTGCATTTAAGGGATGCTCACAGAGATGAATTAGGCTTTCCCAATACTACTCTAACTCAAACACACTTAACCATGAAGTTTCCTAAAGGTTAAGCGCACTCAGCTTGCAACGCCATTTGCTCGTTTCCTAAAGGTTAACTCAACAAATTCAATGTAACAAAAAATACAACAGTCCCAGAAGATTTTGACAGATCAAAATGATTCTCAAATGACTTTGACAGATCAAAATGAATCTCAAATGTTTTCACCTGAAATGTTTTGAGATTACATTCTACGACTACAGTAGCTTTGAGTCAATTGATCAAATGATTAAGTTAAAACAACAGAAATTCATCTACTGTAAGTGAATGTCAAATTCAACAAATAATGACAAATTAAAACTGAACTGAAAAATAGAGTTATTTTAAGATTGTCCAATTCTATCTAATGCTATAAACTACGAACGTGAAAACACCACATTATGATTCAAATGCTACAATCAACTGGCAACAGCCATGTATATCAACTGGGCACATGAATTAAATGATTATCATTGAAATGCACAACAAAAGAAAGACTCGGGGAACAATCAACAAACTAATTACAACTCCATTTCAATAATGGCATGTGACAGCCGATACATAAGGAGACCGGTACTTTTCAACATGTCAATGAGCGATGGATATAAGCAACAAATATCTGAAACTACACTAACTAGACATTAAATTATGACCAAATCACCCATTTCTACATTCATAATTAATTTTCACGATGAAATGCACAGCAAATAGTAGGCACAAAGAAGGTGAGAAAAAGTCAATTTCAATGAGCCAGTCACCTCCCATTTATAAATTAATGAATAATTTTTACCATGAAAATGAACAGCAAATGGTAGGCACAAACAAGTTCAATAAACTCCATAACAACTTCTAAATTATCCAGATAGAATTAACATTTATGTTCCCATGAAAACGCACAGCAAATAAGAGATCCAAAACCCAAATTTCATATTACAGCAAGATTGTTTTTGTAATACAGAAAGTTAATCAAACTATTAAAAGCGTGCATCTAAATAAGATGACAGAAGAAAATATTAATCTGAATTATATTGTACCTCAAGTCTGAATTTAAAATGGTACTTGCCTCAAGACTAACTTGGATATCAATAGGTTTAAAACCTATTGATAGATATCCAACTATCTATGCTAAAAAGAAAGGAACTTCTAAACAAATTTCAAATATCATTGGTGTCTCTTTGACAGCAGGCATAGATTATCCGCTACCCGCAAAAGAGGAGAGTTAATGCCTAGATCGTGATGCTGCACGACTAGCTTCCTCACGGGTTGATGGGAAAAGCTCCACGTACCTGCTGCCAATTGTCATTTTATCCTTGCTCATGGCAGCTTTTGAATCATCAGTGTTAGAAAATTCAACAAATGCTTCACCAGTTGCCCTTCCATCTGAATTTGTTACTATATGAATATTTGATTCAGAGAGATCATAATCACCAAAAAAGTCAATGATATCCCTTTTTGTTACTGAAAAGGGAAGGCCTCTGAGTTTCAAAATCCCGGTGTGTTCCATATGGTCCTTGTCTGTTGATCCCTTTGAATAACTAGAGGGAGGAGGAGGAGCAGCATCATCCGCCTTGGGCTCATTCACTTCATTTGCAATGGCATTATAGTAATCTTGCTTCTTGCATCGGAAAACTTCAACATACCGCCTTCCCATATTCTGTCTATCCCTCTGAAGAGCAAAGTCAACTTGCATTGGAGCTCCCAAAACAACATATGCCTCGCCAGAAAACCGTCCCTGCTTGTGCACTAACAATACATCAACAACATCTAGCCCGGCAAAGAACTCGAACACGTCACTCTCACTGCAATTGAAAGGAAGGCCTCGGAGACGAACCACAGGAAACGATCGAGGCTGTCCAAGATAAGGCATTCCTGTGCCGTAAGCATAGGGTCCAAATGCACCAGGACCACCAGCGAAGTATGGATCAGGATCTATCATCCGTTGTCTCTTTGTGCTGACCTCGTACCCGTCGGACATACCCCCGCCTCCCAACATGGCCCTTCAGACATATACATCCCAAACATACAAAAACCCCCCACACTCAGCCCATCAATAACCAAACCCAAACCCACCCTACCAATTCCTACCCTATTCACCATCTTTAGTTCTTTAAAAAACATTAAGTTTCCAACATCAAATAATTCTAAATAACAAAAATGAAACCCACAACGCTCAAAAACAATGAGCATAAGCATATGCTGAACAGGAAGGCAAGCGCATTTTAAGCCAGATTTAACACCCGCTTCAGTATTTCATTCACTAATACAACAACAGCCAGAGGTTTCAAATTTCAAACAAAATAAAAACCCCGGCGACAACATAAAGGTAAGCCCTACGGTTCTAGGTCAAAATGAATACGAAAATCGTGGTCATGACAAGATAATTTCAGATACATAATGAATATATTGGCACAATAATTTAGGAAAAGGCAAGGGGCTAGATCTTGCAGAGGCAAAGGAAGAGCTAGGGTGACTCCTGGTTTTGGTCTAAAACGAACAAATGCCTGTAGATTTAAGTTATGCCACTAATCTTCAGATCTCAAAAACAGGAAACATCATCTAACACCTACAACAGTACCAGGATCGAAACAAGGAAAGACGGCATAAACCCCAGGATAAAAATGAAAACGAACCACTAGAAGCCCTAAACTAACATGAGGACTTAAAGGAGCTAAAACCCCTAAGCAAAGGGCGGCCATGAGATGCAAGCAATTAAACGAAGGGCAAACTAACATATAACAGATTTGCAGTCGATTTCTTTATAAAAGGAAAAATTCAAAAAAAACGAACAAAAGATTGAAAGAAGCCCGAGCTTACCCTCTCGAATACATATTTGCAACCGCTGCCCGCCCACGCCCACGCCCACGCCCACGCCCAACGCCCAGAGAAGAAGAAGAAGAAGAAACTTTGAGATTTCCCCTTCCCGCCAGCCCAATGGTTCTAGACAAACCGAATGACAGCCGATTAGGGTTTCCGAATGTTCTTGTGTAGCGCATGCGGAGAAGATAACAATGAGATGCACAGTAGTTTAAACTTGAATGTGATCGCCAGTTGCCCTAAATCCCTCCTAACCAAATCCCGTCCTGTAACCGCTTGCTTAACCACGGTTACTCTGCCTTTTAACATATTCTAGGGAAGAGTGAGTTATATATGAGGAAAGCACTTCGACTATGATGGTCGGCTTATATTGGAATTTTAGAATAACTAGCAATCGCACCTTGTGTTGAATGGGTAGGTCGAAGATTTTTGAAAGGTGTGTTAGAATAAAAGGGTCTATTTTTAATTTTATTTTTGTATACAATTGTATAGTTAATAAGGTCAACTAGTATTATATTTAGGAAATGATGTTTTTGCGCAAAAGGTGTCTCAATGGAGAAATCATAGCTTCAAATCAATTATCATTACATGGACCAAAGTGTGATTTTAGTGTTTGGAATATATTTTTTGAGTTCAAGTTTATCATTCATATTTTGGGCTATGCTTAAATGTTTTAGTTTAGAAAGTAGAAAATATTAGGTTTAAT
Source organism: Thuja plicata (assembly GCA_018584345.1). Taxonomy (NCBI): domain Eukaryota; kingdom Viridiplantae; phylum Streptophyta; class Pinopsida; order Cupressales; family Cupressaceae; genus Thuja; species Thuja plicata. Next base: position 3,027,193 of record MU227386.1, on the reverse strand, counting down.
ACATGATTCTAGATATAATATATGGTTGAGTATTGAGCCCGACAAACACTATGATTTTAAGAACAAACTTGTAGTCTGGTTTGTGTGCATGGAAGGGAGAATCGACCAGTTCATTGAAAGTATGACTGGTTATGATGAAAGTTTATCTCGACAATTTATCTCCTCCTAGTTTGATCTGAGGGTTATTGTGGGTGGCATTACCTTCGAAGTGAATGAGGATGTAATTGCTCAAGCGACAGGGCTCTCAATTGAAGGAAGGAAATGGAAGAAAACGAGCAGGACCCTTGATATTTTAAGCCTAAATCAGTTCTTCCGTGGGAAAGAGAAGTCTGTCAAGTGAAGAGGTTGTTTTGATCATGAGAAACTCTCGTTGTCGTGGGACCAGGTGTGTACTGTAATAATGAAGTATTTTACGCTTGAAGGTCCTTTGGGGGTCTATTATTACTATCATATGTCTGTCCTTAACCACCTTAGGAATAGGGATCTTATTTCAATTCCCTTTTTTCTATTACATTCTATGGGGTCTAATATCAAAGAGATTGCGGAAGCTAAGAGTCAGAGAAAGAATTTTGCAATTCTATAGTAGGGCTTAATCTATAGGCTTTACAAGTTTCACCTTACTTTATGCCCCCCACGTACTATATCTATTCAGGAGACCCCGACCTCACCATCTCCCCCTTCGGCCTGTGTTCTTGTGACCCCAGGGCTTGGAAAAAAGTTGTGCTTAAAAAATCCCACCCTTAATGCTTCTGCGGGACCCCCTGATACCTCCCCTACTATTGACTCGACTACTAAAGAGACTAAGAAATTCATTGCCCCTAGGGAGGTTAAAACCTAGGCTCATAAGAAAGACAAATTTAGCATTCAACATATAGATTCTGACATTGAAATCACCGAAGAAACTAGTACCCCACATCGTTCTGTGAGGCTGGTCACTAAACCTACAAGGAAGAATAAGTATTTGAAGGAAGACTCTACTTTTGGTGACTTGAAGGAGACTGAGAGTTGTATACATGTTTATGTGTACTTCAGCTATACCTGCAAATCTGCAAACACAACACTCTAACTCATTAATTCAATTTTTAGTACCTAAGAGATCAATCAAAGCATAACAATCGAGAGTGAATTATAGCTTCCTAGTTAGAGAGAGTTTAATCTAAGTATGCTAGTGCTCTCAGAGTATGCTTTAGACCAATGACCATATACTCTAAAATGGAAGATTCAAATTGCAAAAGTCATTGAAATGCATCTAAGCTAAACATGTTAATCCTAAATCAATTGAATCCATTATGAAATTGAAATGTTTACTAATTATCTACATGCATGAGTTCAATTCTACAGCATAGGCTTAATAATGCAAGATTGTGGGACCAAATGAGCTCAAAATTCATTCATTTTATGGAGAGTGAGGGGAAATGAGTGTTTGAGATTGATTGATAATGAGTGATGAGGATTAGGCCTTGATTGATCCATGTGAGATGATCCATGTATGTCAGCTCTCATTGGTCCATAATGGATTTGTCCATTAGTGGTGAGTTTGTGATTTAGAAGCTTTTATTAATTTGCTTTAATTAATTACTTGTAGACACCCTGAAATGGACAGGCTTGCGACTTTACATTAAAAACCCTAATTTTCATCTATTAATTAATGGTTTCTTAATCATTAATTAATCATCTATTTTCTTCTAAATTCATTTCTCAAATCATCTAATCCAATCCC
>MU227386.1:2997442-3017276 GCA_018584345.1 Thuja plicata | reverse complement strand
CCAGTCCACATGGGTAACTTCACCCACCTCTTCAGTTCAAAAAGGTAACTCATAATTAGCTCCTCAGTTAACCAAACTCTATATCCTCTTAACCAAATAAAGAGGTGGAGTTTACTGAGGATCTCTCATGTTCCTTTTGTTCTCAACCGTTCATCTCCCCATCTCTGGGATTGATCTCAACCATTCATTTCATCACCATTTCCTATATAATAAACCCTTCATAACCATTTGAAGGATCCAGGATTTCAAGCTTAAAGCGCCATTACTCTGTCAACATTCAAGCTATCTTGCGATCACACACACATTTCAATTGTCAAATTCTCAACGCTTCTCAAGTCATAGACGCTGCCCCGCCAATACTGAGCATCAAGAACAGCGTTTCAGAAGGAGTAGAGAGAAACAATAGAAGCTTCAAGCATCGAAGGGTTTGCATTTATTTGTCTTTCTTTCTCTTGTTTGTACATTTTATTGCTCACATTTCTGTTATTCGTTTAGTAGTTATTGTGTACTTGATTTGCATTCACTTGTGAACCTTGGCTACTAATCCCCGCCCTTGGAGAGCTATGGGAATCCGGAGAGAGAGGCGTACATTACTTTAGCAAGGAATTTAATGAAGTAGATTTAATTAAATAGGCCAAGGTAATCAATTAGAAATTAATGATAGATCAATAATAGGAGATGTTTGATTTGAGGGATTTTAATGATTTTGATGAATTATGTTCGTAATCAGATAATAATGTTAGCATAATTAGGAGGAAGATCCTGAGTTAAGGCAAATAGGGACTTTGGTTAGACTAGCCCAATTTAGAGTGATTACATTTGCCTCTTTTTGAATTGGTGTACGATCAACGCATTGATTTAAAGAACATTTGATGTTGATTTTAGAGAATAGTTTGATATAGAGCGATGAAACGAATCGTGATTTGGTGCTTGAGAATTCTAAGCTTGATTGAATGAAATTGAATTGATGACATCAGTCTTGAACTTGATGGAACAAAGCCTGATAGTACTGACTTTGAACTTGATTGAACGAAGGTAAATAAGGGTTCACTCCACATATTCAATTTGATGTAATGAAATTGAATACATGGTAGATGATTTCAAACCTTACGAATCTGTAGGCATAGATAACTAGCTTGATATGATTTGTGGTGAAATCATATTATCTGACAGTCCCAACTTGATGGAAGGAAACTGACATGCCCCTATTCATTTGACGACGTTGATTGACATAGTTCTTAATGAAGTCAATTTGATAAATAATTCTGATTTGGAATCCCTGATTATTTTTAAGTAAGACATGATTGATTTAGGTATGATTATGCCCCCTCGGGAATGAAATTGAAATAAACATGTATGAAATCCCTCTTTTAATTGATTATCTTGAGGAGAAAGTGATTTTAGATGTGATTGGATCAATAAGAATGTGTGAAGAATTGGTGAGGATATGATTTGGAGTGAATATGTGTTGATAGGAATATAATTTGACCAAGTTTGACTACTTTAAAAGTAAGATTTGACCAATTTTCAATGATGTTGACCAAGATTTTGATGAGTTGAGTTGTTGTTACTAATCAAAGATATGTTTGAGCAAGGTTTGACCATAGTTATGTCGTAGTTAACTGCATTAGAATGACATGTTGTCCGTAGGTTTGATTTCGTTCCAAACACGTTTGATGAGGTACTGATTTTGTTAGGACGGTTCTGCTTAGTGTGCCTTAGGTCAAAATTAGCCCTAAGGGGTTGAAATAAGCCCCAAAAGGTCATTTTACCTTTTCATTTTCACTTTTCACCTTAGTAATTTGTGAGCTCTGGAGAGAAGATGGTGGTCCCTGTGGAGAGGCATCGATTCGAGCTCGGTCATCGCCATCATAGACCCGCCCATTACACACCTCCAGTGAGTACACAATGACCTTCCATTTTATACTTTCCATTTTGATTTTTAGAAACTAGATAAAAAGTTATAGCTTGTTTAGTTTAGGGTCGCACCTGGTATTCTGGATTGCAACTCGTAAAACCTGAGTCTCATCCGGTTTTACTCCAAATCCTGCGTCGCATCCTGGAAAAGAGGATAACATCCCATGCAATGTTTAGTGTCGCATTGTGTCAAGTTTGCCCCATGTGTCTATAAAAATTTGAGTCCTGTATCCTGTGATAACAGGATTGCACATAGTATTTTGAATCACAACCTGTCAGAACAGGATCACATCCATATTTAGGATCGCATCATGTTAAAACAGGATCACATCTAGTTTGAAAGTCGCACCCAGTCAGAACAAGATCACACCTGGTTGAAAAGTTACTATGAGTCCATCTTGTGTCAGTTTCAGTAAACCAATTAGTTTGTCTTGTCATTTTGTTAGTGAAGATTACCTGTTTGATGTGTCAGTTGTCTCTATAGGTTGTCTTTATCCTAGAACTAATTGCATTCGTGATTTATTGCTTGTAGACTAGAAGAGGAGTTGTTTCATTTTAGATCCTGAGACCTATTCGCGTGCTAAGCCTATCAGAGCAACTTGCTAATGATGAGCGGCAAATTGTGGGTCATCTTGGGCTAAGGAGTTTGATAGATTTACCCGATATTAGGGTAAATTGAGGGTTGTTGACTGCTCTTGCTAAGAGATGGCACTCAGAGAACAACACCTTCCACTTGTTGATAGGAGAGATGAATGTCATTCTAGAGGACATCTGGAGGATTTGCGGATTCCTATATGGCTAGATAAGTACACTTTAACTCATGGTCAGTCATCGCCATTGCAAACGCATAGAGATTATTTGGTGATCCCTCTATTGCTCGTTAATACTTGACCTAGGATTATATGGTTTCCCATTATGAGTGACTACCTATTTTTCTTGTTTGATTAATTGGCAAGGTTCTAATTCCAAATTGAGGGTAGCATGGATTTATGTGTGGCTGTGTCAGTATGTTGGAGGATATGATTGGTGCTACTCACTGATATGGATGGGGCAGTTGTATTTTAGTACATATGCACAAAGAGTTGCATGAGATTGTATATCAGTCATCTAGGAGTATGATAGTAGATATATTGATTCTTCAGATATTGACCTGGGAGCATATTCCAGTGACTTGGCCGATAGTGGATAGACAGCAGGATCCAGAGGATCCATATGTTTACATGTACTCAGGATATGTCCAGCAACCCCATTTGGGTGAGCTGGAATATTGGAGACGACTCTTAGATGATGTTATTAAGGTTGAGTGGTGACCTTAGCTTGATTGTGAGGAGTGGGGTTCAGATCGGAGATATATGCCTTACTTCTTTCAGAGCAAATTCTTGATTGGTCATACATGATATATTATTGAGCACTTTGTGCTTACTCATGTATTCAGGCAGTTTGGTAGGGTACAAGGTATTCCCTAGGATCTTGTTGTTTATGCAGGTATTTGAGATGAGGAGGTGCAGTGGGGTGTCTAATTATCTTATGAGACTGTCTTTCATGAGATTGCCCAGATGGTTCCAGTTGGTTGGGATTATTTGCCTGAAGTAGCGGATGGGGGTATCACAGATGAGTATCGGGATGATTTAGATCAACACCCTTTCCCACGCTTCACTACCCCTGAGGAGATAGCACCGAGGATGGAGGAGGAGCTAGATTATGATCATGTCGATGATTGGCCTATTGGAGGGAGAGGTAGGGCATTTAGGGGTGGTGGGAGAGAGATGGAGGAGGTAAGGGTGATAGTCGTGGTAGAGTTCCTCCTATGGATAGGGGTCAGAGGCATGATAGGGATGATGCAGGTGATGATGAAGATGATAGAGGTAGTAGGGGAGGGGATGATAGTAGACGTACCTAAGTGAGATTTGTTCCTCCTCGCAGAAGTCATGGTCCATTATTGCCTAGGCAGCACCAACATAGACCATTTGGACAAAGACAAACTGGTGAGAGTAGTGGTAGTGGAAAACCTCCACCACAGGATCCTTCCAGAGAGAGAGGGAGATATATAGATATTTTATCTTAGTGTGAGAGGGAGAGATAAGATAAGGGCATGTATTACTACATTGGATACTCTTTTATCAACTAGGGATAGATAGCTAGATATTATGAGATCTGAGAGAGATTAATAGGCTCGCACTGTGACACACCAGGGACAAAGACCAACTTACTATTTTGGTTTATATTGTGTGTTCGTTCCTGAGGCTTGAATATCATAATTCTACTAAACTATTGCTCAACAGACGGGGGGAGCCATGCCACCTCCACTTCATACATGAGTAGATGTTCCACCTCCCCCCCTCGTGATCAGGCCGAGGGTGGTAGGCAGAGTTGATACTTGTCATGATCTCATTGATATTTTGTATACTAATCCATTTAGTGATCACTTGATGTATATCCCATGATGTTGATACATTCTTTTTGCCATATTGATATGTTATCCATTGACACATATGATATATGAGATGTTGCATTCTGATTCTAATATGTTTGTGTTGTCTCTTTATCTGCTTCACTGATAAATTCTCATATTGATTTGTGTTTTATGATGTACTTGGTCTTTATTATGATATTTATGATGCTCATGTGATGACATCATTATGCTATTACTATTCATTGGTGTGTGTGTGTGTGTTGAATACATTATATTTTGCCATTAGTATATGTAAGGAAAAACATGATAAACACCGTTGGTTTATACTACACCGACAGACAGGGCATAGCACTACCCGACGCCAAGGTTACCAATATTGCTAAGTACAAGTCATCCCGATGCAACACTATCTAGTGTTAACCGATGACATAAAAGACAAAGGAACCCGACGAGTAACCAATAGTGCAAACCCAATGAAACAGTCAAGAGTGGAACTCAACTGATCAAGGGAACCTGACGAACAGTTCAAAGAAGGAACACCGACAGACTTTCAGTTCACACTAACAATCAGATACCGAGAGTCAGTTACATCCCACAAAAAGTGGATCTGACTTCCACGTCAGATAAATCACTGAAGTTTTATATTTAGCTTCTTGATTTGTTTTTTAATCCATTACTTGAGGGAAAAGCAATGTAATTATTATTGTTTTTATCAGTCTAACTGATTGAAAATATGCAAACTAAAGGATCAAGGTCAAGTTGTATACCTTGGATCTAGAGTTAACATTGTAATGCGTGATTCTAGAATAGGTCAAAGAACTTGTATAAATATATTCTCAATCAATTGTGAACATGTTGTTCAATGATGATTGTAGCCTCTAAGATCATCTAATGTTCAGACAAGAGAATTCATGTAGAAGCATAGACAGAGATCAAATCAGTTTTCAAGAACAAGAACCAAGGCTACCGACAAGCAGGAAAAGGTATTAATCAATCACTATAGGTGATATTCATATATTGTAAGCTTTAATAGATCTATGATCAGAAATTATAGATTGCATACAATCAGGTCATATATATTGTACACATTCTAACAAGTGTAGTACACTTAAGAAATCCTTTCAAGGAAGGTGGATTAACAATCCTATTGTAAATCTCTTAACCGAGTGCACACTACATCAGTGTTTCTAAAGCTCTTAACATAGTAGATCCTAACAGGTCTCCACATTAATACTCCTAACAAGGTAGATCATCAGAAGTGATCAAATTGTAAGCCTTAACCAGCTCCCTTCCAATCTGCAGATAGTGAAGTTTTGTGGGTGCCATCCCCACCGCAGTTTTTACTTCCTAACAGGAGTTTTCTGTGATATCATATCTTGTGTTACGTGTCTATTACTTTCATGAATGTTTCTATGAAAGTTACATACAATTGAGTTTCTGAATTAATATTACATGCATAAGAAAGAACATCAGTTTTGGTCAGTAATACAATAAAGATTGATTGCTAATGAAGTAAGGTGAAAAGTGCTAAAAGTTTTGGAGGTATTGATTCACCCCTCCCCTCTCAGTACTACTTCCCATTAATCCCAACAATTGGTATCAAAGCCGAGTCTCTTCTTGGAAATCTTAAAGGCTTAAGAGAAAAGATCATACAATGGAGAAGTACAGACTTGATAAAAATATTGAGAATAAAAAGCTTGAAATTCAGATGTTCTATGAACAGTATAAAGAAGCTAGAACCAACATGAGACAGTTGCTAGATGAAATAAAGAATATGACATCTCATTGTAATGAGACAGATTATCACGAGGAAGAGATTCCAGATTTCTTTGAGTCTTCAAGAACAAATACAAGCAAAGCATCAAATACATCAGAAGACAACATCACAAGCCTAACTGAAATCAATCTACATCTGGCTGGACAAGTCAAATCTCTGCAAATCGGTCAAGAGACACAAATGGTAAGGATGATTGATGTCATGAATAATTCTAGGCAATTTGAACAAGAAATAACACTAGCTATTGATGATAGAAGAAAGAACACATAAAAGTTGCAAGAAAAGGAGTCTAAGATATAAAGACTTACAGAGCATCACCATGAGATTACAAATCAGATTATTATTATGAGTCAAGAAGCAAACATAATGAATATGGAACTCATGAAAGAATATATACTATCAGTGAACTAAGAGAAGAGAATGAAAAAATAAAGCGTTTGGTCAGAATTCAACAATAGCATAATGACATGATTAAGAGAGTTGAAGAAAGTACAAAAAGGATGGATGAATTCTTGAATACACAAAAAAGACCCAACACCAACACTGGACTAGGGTACACCGAGCATGGAGAGTCATCAAATGAAGCTAAACCAAAAGATGCCTACATCAATCCTAGACCAAGGAAGCTGACATGCAATCACTGTGCAAGCAAGGCCACACCTCAAATGTTTACAGGAGCAAAGAAAAAGGTATTCCTAAATCCACATTTACATTCATAGGACAATGTTATAATTGTAGCAAGAAAGGACATAAAGCATATGAATGTAAATAAAAGGTGAAAGAACCAAAGAAGGAAACCTATATGGACAAGTATTGTCCCACCTGCAAAATGCATGTGCACACATCTCTTGAATGCAAGAAGAAGAAAATTGAAGCATGGAAACCCAAAAATCAAGAAAATGTATATAAACCAAGCAAAGTCGATAATTCATATGTCTGGGATTACAATACATGGATAAACTGCACAACATGTGGTAGATATGGTCACATTGCTGCAAATTGCATGAGAAAATGGACCAAAAGGTCTAGAGGCTGGACCAACCTTGGAATGGCATGTTTACACTGTCATAAGGTTGGACATCTAAAGAAGGATTGCAGAGACTGAATAACAGAAACCACCACTTTTGCAAATGGTAACACCATTGAAGACATCAAGAAAATCAGAAAGCAAATGTCGAGGAAAGCTTCAACCATTGAGGAAGCTGGACCAAGCAATGTAGTCGGTGACACTCATCCCATGGATCTAGTGACATCACCACCCCCGCCTAAAAGATGAACAAGTAAGTATGGAACTGCACTACACCAAGTCATATTTTGCATCAGTTCCATTATACAAATTGATAGATAGTCAAAATTTGCATGAATAAAGATGCATATTATGTTACTTGTTACAATTATGAGAAAACAACCCCATCGGTAAACACATACCAAAGATCATCAGTGAACATAAAAGGATGAGCTGTCTACACGTACCGAGAATCATCAGTCAACACATAAAAAGGCTAAGTCGCTAATGTAAACCGACACCCGTCGGTAAGGAAGCAAAGTTACAATGTTGTCTTAACACTACACTGAGATCATTCGGTGAAAGTAACAATCTTAACAACTATCCCGAGCATCCTGTCAACACCGACAATTTTGTTTGAAAGTTTAACCGATGAACTCTGTCTTCATGACCCGATGAGTTGTTGAGAATTTATGACAGACTTAGGGAAAAAGTCTATAAATACTCGACGGAAGCACTTCATTTTTCACACGCGAATTGAGCAAACATAGCAGAGCAAAAATAGAGCAAATAGAGAGCCGTTAGCAGAGCATCCTCGAATCTATCCAATGCACTCCAAACAGATTACTCACAAGCTACACGGATTGAAGTAAGTACCAAGCGTACTGAGAACTTTGTTATTATTTTTGAAAGAGCCCTAAATTTGAAATACAATGGCAACGACTTCAAGAACAACCAAATTGAAGAGTGAAAAGAAGAATGTCATTAAGCTAATCAAGAATAGCACTTGTGTGGAACCAAAATACAAGATATACCCAGAGATTGCCTCGCAACCCAATGATTCTGGCGCATTCTCAAAAATTCCACCGAGGGTTTTGTTCATAGAAGACGTTAGATCGTATATCCACTGCAAGATCGTTGAGATTGGTGATCTGGAGATAGATCAAGCTTATAAGAAGCTATGTGATGATCAAGGGAACCTAAAGGAAGAACACAAGCACTTGCAAGTAAAAGGGGTAACAAATGCCCTATATTTCCCGAGGGTTTTCAAAACTGACTGGATTTGGTTGGTACTAAGTAGAATGCACGATCATAAGTTATGGTTGGATGAACCCAAGAAGATTACAAAGGATGTATTACATGTTGTAATAGGTTACCCTATAACTGACAAACCAAAAGCTCACAAGCATCCCTCTTGACCAGAAGTTGAGAAACTCACCAATGTTGTATGGGATAACCGAGGACTTAAGGTGAACACCATCACCAACGAGGAACTAAGGTTCGATGCATGTGTCACAGGGTACAAAATCTTTCAGGCTAGCAGGCTAAACAACATAGAATCAACGACAGTAAGCACAACTTACAAGATTGTCACGAAAGGAATACAAATGGATCTATGTGAGATCCTACTGAAGCAACTTGATGAAAATATGACAAGAATCAGCTCAGCCAAGACAAACACATGTAAGTTTGGCTCACTTATAATGTGTATATTCTTTTATTTTCAAGAATACTTTCCTTTAATTGGAAAAGTAAAGTGGGACACTACCAAGCCAGTCACATTACAAATAAGTGACCTTATCAAGTCACGAGGTGACAACTTTGATTCAGTGATGACTGAATAATTCCTTGATTTCAAGGAAAAGATGATGGAGAGAGTAAGGATCCCTGAACAGTTAATTGAAAAGCATAGGGATGAGATATGCTTTATGGTGGATTTAGATTTTACTCATATTAAGCCAATTATACCAAGGAAAAATTGGTTACCACCACTTGACTATGAGATAAACATAGATCAAGCAACAAATGCAATTGATGCACTGTTGAATGAGCCACTTGACAGTAAGCAACAAAGATTTGGAACATATGAAGAGGCCAAGACTAAAATAAAAAAAGGCCTAGTCATAAAGAAGACTGTCAACAAGAAAAACAAGATGGTAAAGAATCTTGAGAAGTTGTTGTTGGTAAATGAGGAGGAGAAAGAACGAATAGAGGACACCGAGGAAGGGTGCCATCGGTGAAGAGGAAGATAAGCAAGCAATAGATTTTGAATCCACAGATTCTGATGTGCCTCCACCTCCAACCAAGAAACCAAGGACTACAACAACTCAGAGGACAAGGAGCCAAACTGCAAAGAAAGATACAACACCTCTTAAGAAAGGTCAAGTGATGACCTATAAGAGGAAGCAACAAATAGAGAAACAAACACCTACCAAAAGGAGGAGAAGAATCATCAGAACCAAGGCCAACATTGAAGATTCAAAATAAGATGAGCCTGAAGTAGATAAGAAGAGCTCAACCCCTCAAACAATTGATGAGATTGCTCAATCAATTGCCACAACAGGTACCATGACTGATAGGAAAATCAGACAATGGGTAAATCTAGAGCTCGAGGACCAAAATAAAATAGAAGATGAAATAATCAGGTCTATGGCTAAATTCAAATATGTACCAGTTGAGTTTGCTAACAAAATACCCAAACCACTGAGTGACAAAATTTTAGCACGATGGTATTATGATTTGAACACAAAAAAGGAAGCAAGGGAGAGGATACTTGTAACACTCATGCCTCCCAAATCCAAAATGGAAGAGATAAAATAAATGATGAAAAAGCATTCCAATAAATTTGTGGCAAAGATAAGAACCTACAAGGTGCTACAGGGGAAGTTATTAGAGCTTGATATCATGACAAATGCTAAATGGAGAGAAATTCTCGATCTACCTGCAGAATCAACAAGTTGTGAGAATCCATTACTTCTCACCGAGACACCTCATATAGAGGAGCATAAAGAAAAAAACAAGTCCAGAGCCATTGCTTTGGATAATATGGAGGATACTGAGCCCATTGACTTAGATAAAGTCATGGATGATCTAGACATTCAAGATATTACTCACTATGATTCTGATAAGGATCCAAAGAAGGATGGTGATGTAATATTCATATCTCTTAAGGATCAAGAAAAGAAACAAGCATTGGAGACACAAGGAAATAAGGACATGAATGTTGCTGATGAAACATGGCTAGACACTTCAATCATTGACATAACAGAATTGGACCCTACAGAACAAATTCAAAAAGATGAAGATGTCACTGTTCAACAAGCTCAAACCGACGAACAGGACACAACTACAGACACAACACAAATGAGCACACAGAAAAATATGCCAGTATTGATGAAGGCCATCAATCTGATAGAAGGACATGAAGAATCTACTGCAGATACAAGCATACCCAAAGACAAGAGTGATGTAGAACCAAAGGACACAAAAGATGAATCCAAAGATACAACTGCAGAATAATCCAGCAAATTGTACCTGATACAGATGTTGATCAAACAACTCCCATACTTGATCAATTAGTGGTTCTCACCGACGCTATCACATCTCATAATATAGATGTTGAAAAGGCTATGGAAGCAAGACTTGAGAAGAAATATGAATTCAAGTTAGCACAGAAAATAAGCCCAGAAGTGGCACTGCACAAGGTGAAGCTATCTGAACTGGTAAGCACATTGGATCCTATAATTTTAGAAGCTATAGCCTTAATTCAAAAATTGTGCATGTTGGATCAACTCACCAAGGAGTATATCGAAAAGACATCAAAAATTGATGTTGATCTTCAATCTAGTGCACAAGGTCTCATAGACAATGAAGATGCAATCAAATTGCACCATGACCAGCTCAAGCAAGCTAGGAAGCTGAGACAGGATATTCAGATTGCAGAAACAAAGTTTAGAGATGAGGTGAATGAGCTTCAAGCTCAACTCTTACCAACTCTCACATTACTGCAACACCATATGACACAGGCAAGAACAATTATTGCCACCCCAGAAATTTTTGTCCTAGACAACATTTATGATATGCATGTCAGGATTGAACTAGAGCACATGGCACTGGAAATCCTCAAAGAGAAATGGGAGAAAATTATGGAAGATATCAAGAACAGTCACTCCCACATACTTGACACTCTGTAAGTTGGACATTTTTGTCACATTTTTGACAACTTATAAGCTGTACATTTTTGTCATGATTATCAAAAAAGGGGGGAAATGATATGTACAGTTAGAAATCTTATATCATTAAAAAGAGGAAAGATTATGAAAAAGGGGAATGTATAGTACAAAGGCAAGTGTACATGTACATATACTTATACTATATCGATGCATACAGTTAGGGGGAGTCATATAATGACAAGGATATATACACGGTGTACATACTAAACACTTTAGTATTTTGCACATATCAGTTTTTCATACTAATGTCAAAGGGGGAGATTGAAGATATTATATTTTGCCATTAGTATATGCAAATAAAAACATGATAAACATCGTCAGTTTATACTACACCGACAGACAGGGCACAACACTACCCGATGCCAAGGTTACCAATATTGCTAAGTACAAATCATCCCGATGCAACACTATCTAGTGTTAACCGATGATAGAAAAGACAAAGGAACCCGACGAGTAACCAACAATGCAAACCCAACGAAATACTCAAGAGTGGAACCCGACAGATCAAGGGAACCTAATGAACAGTTCAAAGAAGCAACACCGATAGACTTTCAGTTCACACCGACAATCAGATACTGAGAGTTAGTTACATCCCGCAAAAAGTGGATCTAACTTCCACGTCAGATAAATCACTGAAGTTTTATATTCAGCTTCTTGATTTGTTTTTTAATCCATTACTTGAGGGAAAAGCAATGTAATTATTATTGTTTTTATCAGTCTAACTGATTAAAAACATACAAACTAAAGGATCAAGGTCAAGTTGTCTACCTTGGATCTAGAGTTAACATTGTAATGCGTGATTCTAGAATAGGTCAAAGAACTTGTATAAATAGATTCTCAATCAATTGTGAACATGTTGTTCGATGATGATTGTAGCCTCTAAGAGAATCTAAGGTTTAGACAAGAGAATTCATGCAGAAGCATAGACAAAGATCAAATCAGTTTTCAAGAACAAGAACCAAGGCTACCGACAAGCAGGAAAAGGTATTAATCAATCACTATAGGTGATATTCATATACTATAAGCTTTAATGGATACATGATCAGCAATTATAGATTGCATAAAGTCAGGTCATATATATTGTACACATTCTAACAAGTGTAGTACACTTAAGAAATCCTTTCAAAGAAGGTGGATTTAACAATCCTATTGTAAATCTCTTAACTGAGTGCACACTACATCAGTGTTGCTAAGGCTCTTAACAAAGTAGATCCTAACATGTCTCCACATTAATACTCCTAACATGGTAGATCATCATAAGTGATCAAATTGTAAGCCTTAACCAACTCCCTTCCAATTTGCAGATAGTGAAGTTTTGTGGGTGCCATCCCTACCGTAGTTTTTACTTCCTTACATGATATTTCTGCGATATCATATCTTGTGTTATGTGTCTATTACTTTCATGAATGTTTCTATGAATGTTACATACAATTAAATTTCTGAATTAACATTACATGCATAAGAAAGAACATCAGATTTGGTCAGTAATACAATAAAGATTGATTGCTAATGAAGTAAGGTGAAAAGTGTTAAAAGTTTTGGAGCTACTGATTCACCCCTCCCCTCTTAGTACTACTTCCCATTAATCCCAACATGTGTGTGTGTGTGTACACACACACACACACATCTATATATGTATATACATATATATGTATATAAATATATATGTATATACATATATAGATATATATATGTATATACATATATAGATGTGTGTGTGTGTGTGTGTGTATCCTTTTCATTTATGACGCTCATGCAAAATGTATGCAAATGTTTACGTTGTAATAGTAATAATATGCATTTATAGGTATATATTAGTGAGTAGAGTAGTCAGTCATTAGATTAAGTAGTCAAACTTGGATTTGTTTGTGATAGGAAATCATTCTGAGCTCCAGTAATCATGCAAGCTTAATGCAGCTATATTAATCATGAATGCAGCTATATTAATCATGAATGCAGCTATATTAAGACCTCTAGGACTATCACTGGTCATTCCAAAAATATCATTTATCATCACAGAGCATTTATTTAATGGACAACATAGGGTAGTACAACCTTCACTGATAGATTTTAACAATCATGAAGATATGAGTACTACCTTAATTAGATGCAATGTTGGAAATAAACCTTAAGCATTAGGGCATAGAAGCCATGATGACTTCTCAATTATTTCATTTTAATGTAAGAAACTTCTTCTGTTCGTATGCAATATATTATATGCAACCCACAATGGCCCTTTTATTAATGTTCATATCCTTGGGTACATAATTTTGTGTACACCTTACCAAGAATTTATTTTTATACAAACAAACAGACAAGGAGAATGGTCCAACCTCGCCATAACTTTCAGATAAAGAGGGTCAAGATATATGTGGCTTTCCAATCATGATGGAGGCTCTTACCATGGACTCCTAGATTATGTGAAGTATTTAGGATCATTGAAACAATCACCACAAGCAGAAAATAAAGAAAACATCATGACCATTGTAGTCATTTTATAGACATAATGGAGTTAATCGAAAGACATAACAATAAAAAATTGATTAAAAAAAAGAAATAAGACAAAGAAAATTCATGATTTCTTCCTATGTCGCTAGTCTGAAGACATCATTGAGACATTCAAAGAGTCGTGATCAATACAAGTCAAGATAAGTCTATTTGTAATTACTGGTGTTTGGGAATACCTTTGATTAATCATTTTTAGCAAAAGATATTATAAATCATAGATTAAGTGTTATCTATGTAGTCTGTAAAGTGTTTATCTGTGTCTGGATGAGTGTAGTGGTGTAGAAAATGCCTTTTTGATCAGGTTTAGTTGCAATCCGACGGAGTGTTTGAGAAACATTGTTGATTAAAATGTTGAGAAACACTAGTGTGGTGTCCATTATAGGTAGGCAGTGTTTAAGAAACACCCTTGTTTTTAATAATGATAGTGACTGTCTCGTGTGAGTATTAAGAAATATTGTTGGCATGTCAGTGGCAAACTTTCCTAGATAATGACCTAGGTTGGAAAAAATTTGGTGAACCAATTCATGACAAACGGGATTGACTTGACCCCTAAAATTACTAGAAGAGATGCCCCCAATAAAGTAGAACCCTCTAAAGACTCGATTATAGACAAATTCCAGGCAAGGAAAGGAGAACATTTGGACAAAAGTGACCAAAGGATATGTATAAGTAGAAATTTGAATAGGAGCCAATTGTAAGCAGTGTATTGATAGATAGAGTGATGATCACAAGTGACACCTGTTTACCAGGTTTTTACTACTTGGCATAATAGCTATTTTTGCTGCCAAGACACATGTTTACCAGGTTTTCACCAAGGCACTTTTTTCTTTCTTTTTCTCTTTTCTCTTTTCTCTTTTATTTTTTCCAGGACCAATTTTTTATGTACAAGTGCCCTTCGATTGAATGTCAAGCATAGAATCTTTTCAAGTGTAGAGTGTTGATAGTGTGTAGATCCAATCCTACTCCAAGCTCAAATTAATGAGGGGTTAGTAGCACCAATTTGAAACAGGGGAAAGCAATCAGAAATACTAAGAACAAATCCACGGGCAAAAAAATAACAAGCAATCAAAGAGGAAAATAAATGAATGCAAACCACAATGCTCGAGGCTTCTATTGCTTCTCTCTACTCCTTCTAAAATGATGTGTGTATGGTGCTCACTATTGGTATCGGCAGGGTCTATGAATTGGGAGTGTTTGAGAAAATGATATTGATTATGATAACAAGAATGCATTGATGCTTCATACAATAATCCTATAGAGTAAGTGTGCACAAAAGCTTTAAATCATCGATCCTTCAAATGGTTGTGAAGGGTTGATTATATAAAATATAGAAAATGATTTGAATGGTTGAGATTGATCCCAGAGATTAGAGAATGAATGGTTGAGATCAAAAGGAGCTGGAGAAGCAATTAGTAAACTCCACCTCTTCAACTTGGAGAGAAGAGGTGATGTTTTAGTTAACTAAGGAGCAACCAGTAAACTTCGTCTCTTCAACTTAGAGAGAAGAGGTGATGTTTTAGTTTAATTGAGGAGCAACCAGTAAACTCCACCTCTTAACCTTGGAGAGAAGAGGTAATGTTTAGTTAACTGAAAAGTTGATCATGAGTTACCTTTTTGAACTTGAGAAATGATTTATTTGAATATTTAATTAATTTTTGTAATTAAAGTATTCAAACATGTGATAATTGAATTCTTTTTATTTAGAATTGAATTATTGAGTGAAATTAAATTAATTCAATGAAATTAATTTAATTAGGATAATTAATTAATAAGTTTAAATATTTAAATTTAAACTTTATGAAATTGAATTTAATTAATTATTTAAGATTAATTAATTAAGGCTAATTAATTAAATAAACTTAATTATTTAATTAATTTTGGGAAAATGATTAAATGATTTGGAGAATGGATTTAGAAGAAATAGATGATTAATTAATTATAAAAAAACCATTAATTAATTAGAATTTTTAATGTAAGGTTGCAAGTCTGTCCATTTTAGGGTGTCTACATTTGCCCATATTTGATGCATTGTGGCTTGTCACATTGTGTTAAAGAATCTTATGTTTTGATCATGCCCCAGCTTGCCCCGACGATAGCAGGTGTATTTATGCACCCTCAACAAATTTGAGCAAAAAGTTGCGACAAGAGTGTTAATTTGTTGATACTGCAAAATGATTGTCTCAGCATGTGGTAATGTGCAAAAATAGTTAAATATGCTCCTGATATTAGCTGTGAAAGTTTTCGGGGCTAGGGACGATTAAATAGGGCTCCTTGAGGGATTAGGATTTCCTTTGATCACTTATAAATAGCTTGTGGGTCCTTTCATTTGTCACTTTGCATTTTGGAGCTCCCGATTCTCTGGTAAGATTTTCTTCTGATTTTCTTGCTTTTCTTGCTTTCTTTTGAGCAATGGCAGGCCTTCTGGGAGTCGTGCACTTGTCCGACCGAGTTCACACATTCTGTCATCCAGCTAGCTCAGGCTGTGCAGTGTGTATTTTATCCCTTGCACATTTATTGCTTGTCATTAATGCATTTGAAATCATTTGATTTTATTTGTTTATTTATTTTTGTTGTCGCCAAGGCGCCCATTTGCCAGGTTTTCACCAAGGTAACCTTTTATATTTTTTGATATTTTTTGTATTTTCTGGATTTTAGATATGTTTCCTTGACCTTGAGACCTCGGGTGTAGAACCTTTTGAGGTGTATATTGTTGATATGACCAGGAACCTGATCTCCTTCTTGAGTTTCCAGTTGATATGTGCCACTGTTGCATGTTGTTATGATGACGTAGGGTCCAAGCCAATTAGGCTCAAAATTTCCTAGTTTAACCATTTCTACTTGGTTCTTTTTATTCTCCATGAGGATGCGATCTCCTACCTCAAAGTTTTGTGGTCTGACCTTCTTGTGATAGTTTCTTTTAAGGCAATTTTGATAGCCTTGTAAGCGATTTAATGCATTTTGTCTTCTCTCATCCAACAGTTCTAGTTCATGGAGTCTTGCTACTTTGTAGTCTTCATCTGAAATGATGTTCTTTAGTGAGATTCTAAGGGATGTGATTTTAACTTTGAGGGGAAGGACCACCTCTAATCCATGTACTAGTGAGGATGGAGTTGCTCCTGTAGGTGTTCTCACACTAGTTCTATATGGCCATAGTGTGGGACCAAGCTGCAAATGTCAGTCTTGCCCTGATTCATTGGCCATTTTCTTTAAGATCTTCGAGATAGTTTTGTTAATGAATTTAGCTTGTCCATTCCCTTGGGAATAGTAGAACGAAGAGAAACCTTGCTTTATCTAGAACTTGTCACAGAGATCTTCAACGTCTTGATTTTGAAAAGGTATACCGTGATCTGTGAGTATGGTTTGATGGATTCCATATCGACAGATGATGTTGTTTAGTATGAACATAGAGATTTGCTTACCAGTAATGTATGTGAGAGGAATTTCTTCCACCCATTTGGTAAAGTACTTCATTGCTGCAATGATGTACTTGTGACCATTAGAAGATGTTGGTGTAATCTTTCCCACTAAGTCAAATCCCCATTTTGAAAATGGCCATGGTGAAGTGATGGGGTTGAGCTCTTGAGCTGGTTCATGGATAAGATCTCCATAAATCTGACATTGTCGACACCTTTGCACATATTTGTTAGCATTTGTCTCTACTATAGGCCAATAGTATCCCATTCTAATGATCTTCTTTTCCAAACTATTGCCACCTGCATGGGGCCCACAAATTCCCTCGTGTACCTTGTACAAGGCTCTCTGGGATTCCATAGAAGTGAGACATC
Organism: Thuja plicata; assembly: GCA_018584345.1. Classification (NCBI taxonomy): domain Eukaryota; kingdom Viridiplantae; phylum Streptophyta; class Pinopsida; order Cupressales; family Cupressaceae; genus Thuja; species Thuja plicata. Next base: position 2,999,638 of record MU227386.1, on the reverse strand, counting down.
GTAAAATTGTTCCATCTAGACTTCTTCTATATAGAGTACTAGTGATAAGGGTGTACCTAGAGGCTTGTCGGATGAGGGATTTCTTTTGGTTTCTTGATAGGTCAGGTGGTAGGGTACTATTTTGGAGGTAATTGTATACATCATGGTACTAGGGGGACTCTGGACCAACAAGGACACACATTGATCTATGATTGGAGCTTGATATATCAGTATCATTAATTTCTCTACCATAAATTAGAATATGGTCTCGTTGCCCGACATGTCGATCAAGCATGCTATAGTAGCCATCACATTCGCTGCTTTATTTTGAACTCTTGGAACCTGCTCGAATACAATGAAATGAAAAGAAGCCCGCAACTTGTCCATCAGCTCTCTATATGGGATCAGTTTCTCATCTTTTGTCATGTAGTCATTGTTTACTTGGCTAATGACCAATTGGTAATCACCATAGACTCTTAGGTTCTTTATCCTCCATTGTATAGTTGTCTTCAATCTGACGACTAGTGCTTCATACTCAACTATGTTGTACATGCATGGAAAGTTGAGTCGGAAAGACTTAGGAGCTACATCATTATTTGGAGTAATAACTACTATCCCTTCTCCTACACCATGTTTTGTATATGACCCATCAAATAATAGTTGCCAAACCTCTATTGTCGGTTGATTTGTGAGAATGGATTCATCTGGAAAGTTAGACACTATAGGCCGATGATCTTGTATTGGTGCCTCTGCTAGTTGATCTGCAATTACCTATCCTTTGATAGCCTTTTGATCCATGTAATCTATGTCAAATTCACTTAAGATCATGGCCCATTTAGCGAGTTGACCTGTTAGTGTTTCTTTACTCAACAAGTACTTCAATGGATCTATGTGTGCTACGAGTCTTGTTTGATGACTTGGCATGTAATTTCATAACTTTTGGGAAGCAAAGACAACTGCAAGACATGACTTTTCAATTGTTGAATAATTTAGCTCGTAGCCCACCAATGTTCTACTGAGGTAGTAAATGACTCTTTAATTTCCCTGGTCATCGTGTTATGCCAAGAGAACACTTAGTGCTAACTCTGTTGTTGAGATACACAAGAGGAGTGACCTACCTTGAATGGATGGCACCAATATAGGAGACTTTAGTAGATAATCCTTGAAGTTTTGAAATTCTTGCTCACATTGTTATATCCATATAAAGATCACATGTTTATGTAGTAGGCGTTGGAATGGGTGACACTTCTCTGCCAGTTGGGCGATGAATCACTTGATAGATTGTAGTATGCCTTGTAGACTCCATAGTTGCCTCAAATTTGTTAGTGGTGGCATGTCAAGGATGGCCTTGACCTTTTCTAGGTCTACTTTGATTCCTCTATGTGATATAATGAATCCAAGGAGCTTTCTAATGGTAACTCCAAATGCACACTTCTTTGGATTGAGTTTGACCTTGTACTCTTGCATTCAATCAAATATCAGACCCAAAACTTGTAGGTGATTTTCACTGAGCATTCACTTGGCTAGTATGTCATCGACATAGTCTTCTATTATTTTATGAATTATATTGTGAAAGATCGTGGTCATTTCCCTTTGATAAGTTGCACCTACATTTTTGAGGCCAAAAGGCATCATGTTCCAATAGTAAGTTCCCTAGGCGCATGTGAATGTTGTCTTGTGCTAGTCCTATGGTGCAATCCTAATTTGGTTATATCCAGAGAAGTTATCCATGAGTGATAACATTTGGTGCCCTACTATTAGGTCAACTCCAAGTTTGACTCCAACTATCATGTCAATATTGTTGGAAATATGGATGGAGTAACTGAGAGGGGAGGGGTGAATCAGTTACCACAAAAATAAATCCACAAGTCCCTTAGATGTCTTAATATATGTTGCTGTTACTCGGTAGATTAACCTTTTTATTGTTCATTAAACATTCACAGTTACTGACATGCATAAAACAAATATAAGTAACACAAGTAACACAAGTAACACAAGTAACACCAGATATAACGTGGAAACCCAATTTGGGAAAACCACCAATGTAACTAGTTACTGATTTTCACTCTTTTGAAGTGAGCCCTGTTAGAAGCCAACCTTGTTAAAGGTTACAAAACACACTGTTAGGTGTGACCCTGTTAGAGGATTTAAACACCCTGTGAGGAGTGGCCTTGTGAGAGGTCTTTAGAACAATTCAACTGAATTTCCACCTTGTTA
>MU227386.1:2920396-2933026 GCA_018584345.1 Thuja plicata | reverse complement strand
TATATATATATGACCACACCAGTTAGATTGAAGAATTGAGCAAGTTATTAAATATTGAAGTGACACTGGCAGGAAGAACAAGGGTCATGCAAGATGAGTTTGGTTAGTTTAGCCAATCGGTCAATTTAGGGTTTGAAAATGATTATTTATGACTTGGTTAATGTTGTGTTGACCAATACATTTTGGCATGATTGGATTTTTTTAGGTCGGTGGGTAAACATATTTTTTGACAAAGGCCAACTTGGAAAATTTGTTATAAAAGAAGGATGAAATCAATTATTAGGCAAAGTTTGTGGTGATGTGATAGGATATTGTGATTGTGTAAAGATGAAGAAAGGAGATTTTATGTTTAAGGCGACACTGTGATCAGAATTGAAGTGGATCTGTTAGACATGTAGTGTCATAATCAAATCATTTATTCTTGGGTCTATCTCAAGGCAAGCTGTAACAGGTTTGCAGGTCAAATCCTTTAACAAGGCCACTCCTAATAGGGTGAGAAGGATATCTAACAAGATATGGAGTATAAATCCTATAAAAAGGAAACTATCAGAAGGATTTTGTAATCCCTTAACATGGTAGTTATTAACAGGACTTGTATTAGCTCCTAACCTAGCTAAAGATACTCTTAATCAGGTATACCCTTAGTAGGGTGTTTGTAATTGCTCCTAATAGGGAAAATTTCAGTGGTGCACTAGTGAAATTTGTGGGTATAATTCCCAAACATGGTTTTATCTCTCTAACAAGGGTTTCCACGAGAAAAATCTTGTGTCTTGAGTTTACTTTGTGTGAATATTTTATTTGCTAAGATTCTATGTAGTATTTATTTTGCATGTTGGTTATTGTGGAAGATATTTGAGAAGTGTTTTAGTTTTGTGGTTGCACTGATTCACCCCCCCTCTCAATGCCTTTAAAGATTCATTGTTGGATCAAGCATGACATACATGAAATCTCAAAATTGCCAAAATGGGGTCTAATAGAGCATTTTATTATAGGTGCTAACATTTGAGGATGGTACAAAATCCTTTTGATGCAATGTAAGATCAATAGATACAATTGAATGATTATTAGATGTGATTACCTAAATTTTGATACACAATCATTTTGGATTCTAAATCTATGTTTTGTATTCGTAGAGGATTCAACACAGCTACGTCTTAAGCAAAATGATCACCTAATTCTTGTACACAATCATTTAAATCTAGAGCTACATCATTTATTTAATTTCCATAATTGCTAAATAAATGATGCATTCAACTATTAAATAAAAGTATTTAATATTTACAATGTCCTCAATTTTGTATCTTTTGATTTTCATTTCTTAGTTTTTGTGTCATTTTTAGTTTCTTGGATAGGGTTTGTTTGGTTGATCTTTGATTTTATCTTGTGGCATGGGCATCAAGAGGACTATATAACAAAAAAAATTAAACTTGTGTGTCTTCCTCATATTTACATTTTTTAAAGGTCAATTAACCATCATTCTTGATTGTTTTGCATGCTTGTGCGTATTTGTGGGTGGACCTACCGTAGCACTTAATGTTGACTATAACAATCAAGTTTATTTTATTATAGGGCTTGCCTTGTGGGAAAAAGTACTCACCACAAAGGACAACCAAACAAGTTAAAGGCTAAGGCAAAGCTTCATTCAAAGCACTATATAAGAAAAGTGGTTGTGATTAAAGTCAGAATCAATAGGTGTGGATGTGTCATACCTGTTGGAATAATGGAATGATGTGTATTGAGAGGGGAGGGGTGAATCAATACCCTTAATTTTTTTTTATCAATTAACCCTTAGTAATCTATTCTTGCATTACCGACCATAGATTATTTTCTACCTTATGCATGTAATATCAAAACATAAATGTAATTGAATATAAACATTCATAGAAACATTCATTAAACTTAGTTACACATGACAGAAGAATTGGTAACCCAGAAAACCCCTGTGAGAAGGTAAAAATTGCGGTGGGGATGAGACCCACAAGGCTTCACTATCTGCAGAATGGAAGGTGTAGGTTAATTCTACAAGTGTGATCACTTCTGATGACCTTACCCTATTAGGAGTAACATTTTAGACTAGTTAGGTCTACTCAGTTAAGAGATTTTAACAACACTGTTAAGTGTGCACTTAGATAAGAGATTTACAATAAGACTGTTAAGTCCACCTTCTTAAAGGATTTCTTCTATTTTCTACAATTTTTAGATAGTAGTCAATAATACTTGTTGACATGATGGTATGCAATCTTGAATTGATGAATACAGATCCTTTAAGTTCACAATGTATATGTATCACCTATAGTGATGGATAATACCTCTTTTATGCTCGGTAGCCTTGAACCTAGTTCTTCATAACTGAATTCTTCTTTTTGTGTCCTTCTGCATGAAACTCTCTGTCTGATCCATAGATGTATTTGTGCGACTTCAATCATCATGTTCTGATTGATTACTACATCTATTTATACAATGTATTGACCTAATTATGTTTCACGCTTTACAATAAAAAATCTATGATCAAAGGTTTACAACTTGACCTTGATCTCCTAGTTTGCATGTTTTCAATTAGTTAGATTGATTAAAACTATTACATATGATTTTCTTGATCCTAAAGAAATTTTTTTATAGCTAAGCACAAAGCTATTTTTAAGACTGAAGTGCTTTAGTTGACGTGTATCTCAGATCCACTTTTCTCAGAAATAAAACTCTCTCGGTAGACTAGTGCTCGGTGATGTCTCTGTAGACATACTGCTCTTAGGTTTCTCTGTGAACTCTATTCTTAGTTTACTCTATAAACTATGTTCTTGATTTACTCTGTAAAGTATCTGTCAGTGATAGTGTTCTCAGTGTTCACTGATATCAGTGACCACTGTGCTTGTATGTTTCGGTGACCTCTGCACTTAACTATTTTGGTGACCATATTGTTTGACTAAATCCTGTCACTCAGTGATCATGTAACCGACAGTCCAAAAAAATATTTCCTTGTATAATAATGACAAATTATTATCCTTTAGGATTATCAATCTCCCCCTTTAGAATTAGTATAAAAAACATATATGTGCAATTAACTAATATGTTCAGTATATACACCAAGTGTTTACTTTGTCAATGACTCCCCCTATGTGCATGCCTTGGTACAATGTATGTACATGTATCCTCCTTTGTGTATTTCCATTTGACATGTTTTCCTCTTTGACATGTATACATATAATATGCCCCTTGCAATATATTTTCCCCTTGCATACATTTCCCCTTTTGCATATATATATTTCCCCTTTTTTTTAAAAATAATGACAAAGGTGTAATACTTACAGCTTGTCAAATATGTGGGAATGAGATTTTTGAATATCTTCCATTTTCTTCTCCCATTGCTCCTTGAGGTTCTTGAGGGTCATGTGTGCCAAAGTGATTCTGACGTGCATATCATATATACTCTCGGTAACTGACATCTTTGGGGTGGAAATTAATGTCTTTGTCGAAGTCATGTGTTTCAACAACAATGGGAGATTCAGAAGTAACATATCCTGAAGCTCGATTACCTCATCTCTAATTTTTTTTTAGCCTTTTGTAGCTCAAGTCTCAACCTTTTGGATTCTACAATCTTCTCATAATGCAATTTGAATGCATTTTCCTCGGTTGTGAGACTTTGTGCACTAGATTTAAGATCTTCATCTATTTTAGCTATCTTTTCACTATGCTCGATAGTAAAATACTCTAATGTGCACAAATTTTGAACTAATTTTACTACTTCTGATAGTATTAGTTCTAATGTAGTAACTATCTCAGAAAGTTTTACCTTATTTTCTGCCACTTCTTGGCTGATTTTCTCTGTTAGGTTGTAATGACACTTCTCTTATGCACAATCTTCAATCACCTTGTCATCTTCCACATTCTATGATGTAATGGCCTCAGTGACTGCTAATTGATCAAGTATTGGGACAGTTTGATCAACTTGAGTGTCAGGTAAAATCTGCAATAATATTTCCTTTATATTATTTAGGACTTGGGAATTCTTGTGCTCCTTCTTGAGCTTGTCCAGTATTTCCTCCCTCTTTCAAAGTTCACCATACTTGGTTAGTGAATCGGGATCTAGTGTTCTTGGATCACAGTTAGGTATATCTGTGATTTCATCAAGGGTGACCGGTGCTTTTCTTTTCTTCTTCTTCTTCTTCTTGGAAATTGTACTGGAAGCAGGGGAATGAATTACCATAGCAAGTGCATTTTCTTGCTTTGTTGATTTTGGTGAATGTGTGGGAGGTGTGGTTCCTTTTGTATGCTACTCGATATGAACATTTTGGTTGGTAGTAGACATCTCTACATCAACCTTATCTTTATCTACAACCTTGTCTTCTTCTTCGGTGTTCTTGGCATCACTCAGTTTCTCCTCTCTACTTGCATCTTTCTGCTCTTCATTTGTATCCTTTTTCTCCCCATGGTCATCACCTTTATTTTTTGGTATGTTTGCATCAGGTTCAAATGTCTTCTCCTTTTCTTATGTGATGATATTGATAGCTTGTATCAATAGAGGCATGTGACCTGGTACATTCACCTATGCAACATCTATTGTATCCTTTTCCTTTGCTTTCTCAGTGGCATCAATTACATCTTCATCATTCTAGGGATCATCATCAGAATCAATTTGAGTTATAACTTTGATTATGATACCTGTTATTTCCCCTAATGATTTTAATATTTGAGGTATGTCATCCACGGCCTTACTTGCCTCTATTTTCAAATCTATAGGATTGACATCCTCGGTGTCATTGATGAAGATATGCTTTGGGCTCAGTGTGGCCTCTTTCTCTTCATTGTGATATTTCTTGGTAAGAGCTAGTACCTACTTGGAGGCATTGAATATTTCATTCCAAATCTCATTTCTTTCTTTGTCAAGTTCTTCTAATTTTCCTTCTAATAATTTGTATGCTCTCATCTTTGTTGAAAATTTCTTTGAATGCTCCTTCATTGTTTCATCAATCTCTTCAACTGTTGACTCAGGTGGCATGAGTGTAACTAGGGATCTTTCCCTTATTTGTTTCTCTATGTGTAGTGCATAAGTCCACCTTGCTTATATATTATCATTAAGCTCTTGTGGCATACTCTTGTTGAATTTTATTGGTACATACTTGTATGCAACCATTGCATTAATTATGGCTTCTTCTATCTTATTCTGACCTTCGAGAGATAAGGTTAGTCATTGTCTAATCTTGCGATGTGAAATTATCCCAGTGTTGATGATTGACTCAACAACTTCATCAACTATATTGGGAACTTTGAGCTTTTCAGTTTGGAGTCCTTGTTCTTTCTCATCTTGTTTAGTATCTTCCTTTTTATCTTTTCCTCTTATATATATTCTTCTTTTCCTCGATGTTGATTGCCTGGTTTGAGGCTTTCTTTTTTGATAAGTCCTTACTGTACCTTTCTTTATCGGTGGTGAGTCTGCATCTTTTGTAGTTTTTCTTCTAGCCCTTGATGCAATTGTTACATTTGTAACCTTTGCTTTCTTGGTTGGTGGTTCATCTGACTCAGTAGATTCAGAATCACTCAATTCTTCATCTTCACCGATGAGTGACTATCCCTCGGTGATATCTTGTTCTGATTCTTCATCATTTACCAACATTTTCTTCTAAAGTGTTTTCACCGTCTTTGTTTTCTTCTGGTCTATCTTTTTCACTACTAAGCCAGTTTTGATTCTAGACTTGGATTCTTCATATGTTCCAAATCCACCCAATGATTTTTCCATTGCTTCATTTAGCAGGGCTTCAATAGAATTTGTGGCTTGATCAATGTTGATCTCATAGTCTAGTGGTGGTAACCATGCTATTCTCAGTATAGCTAGTTTGATTAGAGTGGTGTCATTTTCCACTATGAAACATATGTCATCCTTGTATTGTTCCACCAATTGTGTAGGTATTCTCATTCTCTTTTGCATTCTATCCTTGAAAGATGTGAAGTATGCAACCATTATAGATGTGAATTTATCCCCTAGTGACTTAATTAGTTCACTAATTTGTGCAGTTATTGGTTAGGTTGTGTCCCAATTGACATTACCGACAGATGGGAAGAAATTCTGAAAGTAGAAGAATGTGCACATAAGGAGTGAACCAGATTTGGATGATCTAATTGTCCTCGTATTTTCCTCTAGTTTCTTTAGTAGCAGCTTGGATAAGTCCAGTTGTAGTCCCTTCTTCATAATCTTATAAGTAGTTTCAACTACTCCACATGCTATACTGTTCAATCGGCTAGCTTGGAATACCTTGTATCCAATTACACATTCATCAAACTTCATCTCTGGGTTGGTGATTGAATTAAATTTTAAACCTCTGCCATCCCATACTGCACCTGTTAAATTTTTCAATCTCGGGGCGAGAAGGATGTTTTAGGGCTTTAGCCTTGTCAGTTTCTGGATAACCTATTAATGCATGAATCACATCCTTAGTGATTGGTTTTGGTTCATCTAGCCACATTTTTCTATCATGTACTCAACTGAGTACTATCCAAATCCACTTGGTCTTGAACTCTTTTGGGAACATTAGGGCATTTGTTAACCCTTTAACCTCAATGTATTTATGTTCATCTTTAAGGTTTCCATCTGTGCAAAGCTTCTCTTACCATCAAGATCTCCAATCTCTATAATATTGTAGTGGATGTATGCACGGATATCTTCAACTAGTAAAACCCTAGGAGGGATGCTTGAAAATGCTCCTTTGTCATTAGGTTGTGAGGAAACCTCGGGGAAAAAATTATAGTTGGGCTCCTCACAGGTTGTGTTCTTGATCAGGTTGACCTTATTGTCCTTTGTGTTCTTGATCTTTGTGACTCACGAGGTAGTTTCAATTGATCATTAAATTAGGGCTTTCTTCGTAATGAACTGTGAGCTTGGTAAGTCTTGGTAATTATGTGATCTTTGTTGTAGATGCTAGGAATCTGTTGGAGTCACCTTTGAATTTGCTATGAATCAATTTGCAAACTTGTCACTTTCAGATTCTCTTCCTCGCTCTGTTGTATTCACTTTTCTCTTGTTGAATGAATGAGATCTTTGATGCCCTATTTATAGAAAATAACCTAAGTGATGTATTTAATGCTTTATCTAGCACTCGGTCGATGAAACAAAGATGCTCGAGTATCATACCAAAGTTTTCATCCTTGGTGAGAATGAAATGTTTGGGGTAAGTGGAAACTTAGTTTCACTTTCAATGTGTTCACCAATGATGCTCGGTATATAGCAAAGACTTCGTTGTCTTTTACATGTTTACCAATGATGCTCGGTTTATATTGACAACTTGGTTGTTTTTCATACATATACCGACGAGACTGGATTCATAAATTCATAACAAGTAATACCATAGTGCATCTCCATTCATGCTAATTTGGCATATTTTCTATGAATAGTTGAACTGATGTAAAATATAGCTTTGTATAGTGTAGTTTCATACTTGTTTTATTTTAGGTGGGGGTGGTGATTTCACCAGATCTATTGGATGAGGTGTCACCAACTATGTTGCTTGGTTCAACACCATCTTTGCTTGAAGATTTCCTCGACATTTAATTTCTCATTCTCATGATATCTTCAATAGTGTTCCCATTAGAAAAAGTGCTTGACTCTATCACTTGGTCTCTACAATCTTTTCTTAGGTGACCGACCTTATGACAGTGTAAGCATGCCATTCTGGAGTTAGTCCAGTTCCTCAATCTTAGTATCCATTTCCTCATGCAGTTTTCAATTATGTGTCCATATCTACCACATGTTGTGCAATTTAACAATGTTTTGTAATACCAAACATATGAGTTACCGACTCTTCTCAGTTTACAAGAATTTTCTTATTCTTTAGGTTTCCATGCTTGCCTTTTCTTTTTCCTGAATTCAAGAGATGTGTGGCCATGCATTTTTCAAGTAGAACAATATTTTTCCATGTATGATTCCTTCTTTAGTTTATTCACCTTAGATCTACATTCATGTGCTTTGTATCCATGCTTGTTACAGTTATAACAATTACCTATGAATGTAGAAGTGGATTTAGGAATACCTTTAGCTTTGCTCCTGCAGACATTTGATGTGTGGCCTAGTTTTCCATAGTGATTGCATGATTGATTCTTTGCTCCTGGATTTGTGTAGAAATATTTTTGATCAAATTGGTTTGATGATTCGCCATGCTCAGTATACCCTAAACCGATATTGTTGTTGAGTCTTCTTTGACCATTCAGAAAATCATCCATTATTTTTGTGCTTTCTTCAGCTTTCTTGATCATAGCATTATGTTGTTGTTGAGTCCTTACTTCATGCTTTAGTTTCTCATTTTCTTCTCTTATCTCACCAATAGCTTCCAATTGCCCATTGAGTTCTATGTTCACTTGGTTTGCTTCATGACTCATAAGAACTATTTGATTGATGATCTCATGATGATGTTCAGTTAATCTATGTATCTCAGTTTCTCTCTCTTGTAGCTTCTCAGTGATCTTACTCCTATCATCAATAACTAATGTTCTTTCTGTAAGACCAGAAAAAAGCATATTAAACATATCTAGGAGACCACAAACCCTAAATAATATGCTAACCTATCTAATCTATCATGAAATCCATTCAAAACAAGAGTTCATAAAAATAAAGCATAAAAACTCCAAGAACTCCCTTCAAATGAAGCTCCCATGTCCTTCTTTCTTCTCCATAATCAGATTTGATGTGGCTCTTTGACAATAACAAGATTGCACAAAGAATTTTGAAAGCACAAGTTTGCAACGAGAATACTAGAAGATAGTGGTCTAACCTTGAAAGAATGAAATGCATCCCATTTTATAGAAAATGAGAGTCATTTAGGTGAGATTGTACAAAATCTATGCATAAATGTAGATTTTGGTTGGTAGGATGTTAGGAAGCATGATATGGGGGAGATCAAATAAGGAGATATTGAGAATATTCATGAAGCACCTTAATAGGGGTGTGAATCCTCAATTAAGGGATATGGAAATTAGGTAGGAATAGGAATCATTAAGCCATTTAATAATTCAATATCCTCAATATTCCTCACAAAATCCATAATTAGATTTATGAAATTATGAAAATCTCATAAATTGAAATTAGCCAATTAATTAATTGTTGGAGACTTAGGGAAAAGGGAATAAATAAAGTTTATTTATTTATTCAATTAGGACATAGGGATAAACTATGGGTTATTCATCCCAAGGGGGAAATTAGTGGATTATTGATCGAACTGAAGGTGTTAATGTCAAATTGAAATGATTTTGATGATATTGATAAGGGTTAGGATCAATTGCGAGGGTTCTGTAATAGTTTAGGAAATCATGAGGCATCGATGAGCTTTGACAATGCGCTCGCGTAATGATGTTTGGAAATGATTGAATAGCGCCAATGAACTTTGATGGCGCCATAGGATTGAAATAGGAATATTAGGACTTGGTTGGACTGATTTAGGAAGATGATCAATTTGGCCAAAATGAGAGAAATGTTAGTAATTGATGACATGGAAGAATGACACAATATTAGTGAATGATAAAGATCAAACACACAATATAGAAGACATGTTAAAAGGGGGCACAAGCATTGAACCATTTTTAGGTGTCTACATTTTTCCCCTCTTTGATATAATGCGATTATGAGCATTGTGTCAAAGAATAATTAAGAATCATGCCCCAGTGGATCGACAGGATGGAGGTAGGATGCCTCCTTGAAAAATTGGGCAGAAATTGATATGAGGACAATTTTTTGAAAAGAAGGATGATTGCTAGGATTGACAGAAGAAATGTTAGGATAAATAAGAAATTAGATGAAGAAATGTTAGTAAAAAAGAGTTTTGGCCTTCATAAGTGCAATTATGTCATAAGAGCTTGTTTTGATATTGCAAAAGTGGATGCAACACATTGTGACACAAAAGCCAGAGTGAGAAAGTCATCCTTTTGCGTAAAAAAACACGATGTAGACAGAGGATGATCTTCTCTGTCCTGAAACATATAGAAGACATGCCCCAGAATTTCATGAGATCATCAAACATGCAGAAGATAAAAGCAAAAAAATGGTCATTAACCATCCTGACTACTCTCATAAGTTCAGATAATATCATCGAGTAGCATAGGAACATGATAAAAAAAGAAAATCAATAAAAGATAAAACACTCACTTAGACAATGTGAGCCAACAACCATTCTGATTGTTTGTTACTTGCATTAAGTGTTTTTTGATTGATAGCTTAGTTTGGAAATTGAGTGATGGGATAATTGATTGATACATTGGACAGATTGATTGATAGTAAAGATCGAAAGATGGAACAGGTCCAACCAGATTGAATGTTGAGTCACAATGATCCAAATCGCATTTGTGAGAACATGATTTTGTTAAGCACAGAATGATGCATTTTTCACTGATGTCTACAAACATGAGGATCATTTCACAAAAGAAGACAAGTATGTACAAATTTATTGCAGATTTTTGAAGAGATTTTTGTAATTTTTAGGATTTTGAGATATTTGAATTTTTTTTTGTGATGATCTTTTTTTAGGACTTTTTATGATTTTTATGATTTTTTCAGCATCATATTTGATTTGTTAGGGTCTTTTTTCAAGATCATATTTGATTTTTAGCAATTTTTTTCAGGATCATATTTGATTTTTAGAATTTTTTTTCAGGATCGTATTTGATTTTTTTGGATTTTTTTGAAATTGCCCCCTGTGTCTAGCAAGGCAGGGACATTGTCAAAGGGGAAATGGACTGGTAGATGGACAAAGGCCAAGGGTCACTTGCATGGGATCTATTTAGGTGCCAAGGACTATCCACGAAATGGGATAATAATCTTTTGTGCCAAGCAAAGGGACTGGTTAAGACAATGATAGGATAAGGAAAATAGTGTAGTGGATGGAATGCAAGAAATGGGCATGTCAAGAGGTTTTTATTTGAATTTTTTTTTTTGCATTGAACTTCCTTATTTTACATCAAGACCAAGATATGGAGTTGGATAGGACAATGTTAGGCCTTGGATAGGATAATGATAGGATATGAATAGAAAAATGATAGGATATGGATAGGATATGCAATATCAATTAGGGATAATGAGAAGGTATATGGAATATGGATGAAAGGTTGTGATATGATAGGAAATGTAGACCAAAGGGATCAAGACAATGTAAAGTAGATAGGACATGTGATGCTTCAAGGAAGATTTGTAACCGTGTCAAGATCAAAGTTGGGGAAAAGGTGATAAGATAATGGATAACAGATAATGGAGGACATGCTGGGGATAATGGAGGGCATGCTGGGGATAATGGAGGATAACACCAATGAAATATGCCCCCAAGTATATACTGCAAGAAGTTCATAGAATTACACATGATGCCTGTTTGCCAGGTTTTCATCATGGTACTTGCCCAAAGCGCCTGTTTGCCAGGTTTTCACTATTGGACGAAATTATTTCTCTTGACTCTTTTTTTTTTGTGTTTCCAAGATGCCTATTTGCCAGGTTTTCATTAGGGCAACTTTTTTCTTTTTCAAAAATTTTGCCTCTTTTTTTTTATTGGCTTTTTGACTTTTTAAAATATTTGGAATAAACTTGGATGCATGAAATGACATGGATGGAGAACTCAAGCGCCTTAGTCTTTGAAATATGCTTTTGAAAGATATTGTACAAAGATGTTGGTAGGGTAATGACAAAGGGATATGAAGTGGGTGATTGGATAAGGATGGGACAAGCTTTATGCAAATGATGGGATAGGTTGGATGAAAATTTGGAAAATAGGTGTTGGATAGTGTAGGGAATGTAGGCCAACTTTCTTTGAAGTGGAAGGGAATGGATGCAAGGACAACATTGGCGCACACCTTGAGGAGTGACTGAGTGATAGAGGAAAATGAGATTTTGGATTTTGAAGGCTTAATGGAGAAAATGATATGGATTTTGGGACACCAGGACCCAAAATAGATTTGGAAGATGGAAGACATTTAGTTGGATGGACAATAATTTTGGATGCCAATTTAGATTTTTCTTTGGGACTCTGTGCTTCAAGGAGCTTCTTGGGAATCCACATGCTTTTTGATTTTTTATTATTTTGAGGGTCCTTTGAATGTATTGCTTGCACAATGGATTTTGGAACCCATATGGCTTTTGAATTTATTTTTTTCTCAATGGGCCTTTGTAGCCTTTTTGATAATTATTTTTTATTATGGATCAATTTTTTCTTCTTTTGTACATGTCGATTATACTGGACATGTTGATCCATGATAGCATGTGGATTGCTTAACTTGTAGAATCTATGTTTGGCATCCAAATTTCTTTGAAAGGGAATGGAATTCATGGATGGATAGGAATTGCATGGAGGTATTTTGGATGGATGGAAGGTTCTCCAGGGTGTATGCCTTTGCTGACTTGCATGTGGGAAAGGGTAAGGGGATTATGAGCTAGTGGAGGGAGGAATATATGGACCTAAGATGGATGGAAGGGTTGAAGGGGGAGGTGTACATTTGGATTTGGATTTTGAAGGGATACCAATGCATTGAGATGTAGCTTTATTATTAAGACCATGGCCATTTGAATTTTCTTGGACATGTAAGGGTTTCAATATACCTTTTGCATGGAGGTCTAACCCTTTGACTTGATAATGCTTTCTTTGACTAGTAGGATACTTGCTACAAGATGCGAGTCCA
>MU227386.1:2892847-2920346 GCA_018584345.1 Thuja plicata | reverse complement strand
TGAATTTTCTTGGACATGTAAGGGTTTCAATATACCTTTTGCATGGAGGTCTAACCCTTTGACTTGATAATGCTTTCTTTGACTAGTAGGATACTTGCTACAAGATGCGAGTCCATTATTATGAGGTGTGAATGATATGAAAGGACTTATAGGACCATGAGGTGGACTAGACTTAATAGAACCAGGGGAACCCATTTGAAGTGTAAGGGGTTCATGAAAAACTTGCATAGATGTGCTTGAATCACAAGGGGGGTTTGAAGGATTAGGACAAGGATAAGAATAGATGGATGGATCTTGAGGAGGATCTGGAGGAATAATGGGATCTTTTGGGGGATCCAAAGGGATGATGGGATCTTTTGGAGGACATGAAGGTGAAGGGACACCTTGATCTTGACTTGAAAAGGGATCTTGGGAAGACATGGAAGAGATATCATGATCTTGTTTGGGAAGTGGGAGGTCAATGGGACTTGGAAGGATATTTTTATCTTGAGGTGGAATAGGATCATTTTGGATAGGGGGGATAAGGATAGTGGGATCGTCATGAGGCTCAAGGGAAATGGGGTCTTGGTAAACAATAGGATAGAATTGGTCATTGAAGGGTCTTGACCTTGATATGTTTTAGACATGTTTCTTCATTCTTTTTATCATCTTGTTGACATGGGATATGACTTTGGACATGCAAGGGGGGTTATTGAAAGGGGTCAAAATATTGATATGAGGAAGATGGAATTTGGATAGGAATATCATGAATAGGCTTGATTTAAATGGGAGGACATGGTGGAATTGGTTCAAAGGAACTTGGGCTATGCATAGGAATAGCTTGGATGTCTTTCATGGATAGCCATTGGAAGGTTGCATTGTTGGAAGAATCACTTGATGGGGAAGGAGGAAATTTCTCTTGGGAGGAATGTGGGGATGAAGGGGTGGAAGGAAACATGGATGTTTCTTCAAGGTTAATGTCTCGAGGGGAAATAGGTGTGTCATCCATGTGATTGTTTTTGGGGGAGCCATTGCTAGACACGGGTAAATTATTTGTTTGATCCAATTTTTGAAATAAATTCTTTAAAATTTTGGATTTGAACTTGCGCTGCTTGATGGGTCTTGTTTGTGATACCTCATCATTATTTACATGTTGGAAATAATTTTTGGAATGAACATGTTCAGCAAAAGGTTGCTTATTGATTATGCTTGGTTGATGTTCAAAAGATGTCACATTTGAATTTTTCTTTGTTTGATAAGACATTAGTGGTGAATTGGAGGATACAAAAGGTTCCTCAAGCAAGGTTATTGTTTGTGATCTTGGTATTGATTGTCGTGTTTGCATTATTTGCACAAGAGGTTGTGAAATGAGTTTTGGTATCTTTGATTTCTCAATGAGAGATTGTGTGTCAATTTCACCAAAAGATTCACTTGGACATCCAAAGAGTTTGGCCATCTCCTTTCTACTCATATTAAGCATCTCATAAGACATCGAAGGAGTTTGGCCATCTCCTTTGGGGCACAAGCATTGAACCATTTTTAGGTGTCTACACTTTCTTGTTCAGCTTGTCTAGCATTATTCATAACATCAATCATTCTTACCATCTGTGTCTCTTGACCGATTTGCAGTACCTTTACTTGTTTAGTCAGATGTTGATTGATTTCATTCAAAATTGTAATGCTTCCTTCTGATGTGTCAGATGTATTGCTAAATGTCGATCTTGATGACTCAAATAAATCAGGTATCTCTTCTTCATGATAGTCAGTTTCATTGTAGCGAGATGCCATAACTTTTCTTTCATCCAGTAACTCTCTCATCTTGATTCTTGCTTCTTTGTATTGCTCATAGAAGATCTGTATCTGCAACTTTTGATTCTTAATATTTTTGTCAAGCTTATACCATTCTATTGTATGATCTTTTCTCTCAAGTGATTTAAACTTTTCCAAATAAGAGATCTAGCCCTGATAGCAATTGTTGGAATAATGGAATGGTGTGTACTAAGAGGGGAGGGGTGAATCAGCACCCTTAAATTTTTTTATTAATTAACCCTTAGTAATTTTTTCTTGCATTACCGACCATAGATTCTTTTCTACCTTATGCATGTAATATCAAAACATAAATGTAATTGCATGTAAATATTCATAGAAACATTAATGAAACTTAGTTACACATGACAAAAGAATTGGTAATGCATAAAACCCCTGTTAGAAGGTAAAAACAATGGTGGGGATGAGACCCACAAGGCTTCACTATCTGCAGAATGGAAGGTGCCTGTTAAGGCTACAAGTGTGATCACTTTTGATGATCTTACCCTGTTAGGAGTAACATTTTAGACTGGTTAGGTCTACTTGGTTAAGAGATTTTAACAACACTGTTAAGTGTGCACTTAGTTAAGAGATTTACAATAAGACTATTAAGTCCACCTTCATAAATGATTTCTTCTATTTGCTACAATTGTTAGAGAGTAGTCAAAAATACTTGTTGATCTGATGGTATGCAATCTTGAATTGATGAATACAGATCCTTTAAGTTCACAATGTATATGTATCACCTATACTGATAGATAATACCCATGTTCTGCTCGGTAGCCTTGAATCTAGTTCTTCATAACTGAATTCTTTTTTTTGTGTCCTTTTGCATGAAACTCTCTGTTTGATCCATAGATGTCTTTGCACAACTTCAATCATCATGTTCTGATTGATTACTACATCTATTTATACAATGTATTGACCTAATTAGGTTTCACGCTTTACAATAAAAACTCTATGATCAAAGGTTTACAACTTGACCTTGATCTCCTAGTTTGCATGTTTTCAATCAATTAGATTGATTAAAAATATTACATATTCTTTTCTTGATACTCAAGAAATGGCTTTACAGCTAAGCACAAAGCTATTTTTAAGACTGAAGTGCTTTAGCTGACGTGTATCTTAGATCCACTTTTCTTAGAAATAAAACTGTCTCTCGGTAGACTGGTGCTCGGTGATGTCTTTGTAGATATACTTCTCTCAGGTTACTCTATGAACTATGTTCTTAGTTTACTCTATAAACTATGTTCTCAGTTTACTCTATAAAATTTCTATCGGTGATAGTGTTCTTAGTGTTCACTGATATCGATGACCATTATGCTTGTCTATTTTAGTGACCTCTGCACTTAACTATTTTGGTGATCATTGTGTTTGACTGAATGCTGTCACTCAGTGATCATGTAACCAACAGTCCAAAAAATCATTTCCTTGTATACTAATGACCAATTATTATCCTTTAGGATTATCAATACCAATGAAAGTCTCCCTTAGTATCTATGTGATGTGTAAAAACCCTTATTGCGAGAACAAAAAAACCTTCTTCTAAGGGATAAGTGGCCCTTTTATTGGTAAAAACACTAAATGTATGGCCACCTAAATAGATGCATGTACTAGAAACCATTTTTTGTAGAAGCTTAAAACCTTATGTTTTTTGGTGTAAAAGGTCAGGCCTTCAAAGATACCCCTTATGTACCCTCATTATTAAAACATAAAATCCTTGGTTCATAAAATCTCTGGATCTTTAGGGTAAGAGAGTTAGGTGATTTCCATGGTATGTAAGGGGGGGCCAATGACACCTAATTATCTACTTGTCCACCTTGAGGTACTATATGGAGCAATCCAATCAGGGACTCATAAGCTAGTATCCATAATTTATCCTAGGTAGTGCTTATCTTCAAAGTGTTTTTATTTGTTTTTTATACCAGTAGGGTTGATTGGGGTTTAAAATTTGTGTCCTCTGGTCCATTCACCCTATTTTTCCAAGGGTTCACAACAACCATACTATCTTTCATATCTTCATTATTTTTGCTAAATTTAAAGAACTTAGGAAAATAATGAATGCGAGACATTCAAATACACATTTGGGACATTTTGAGATGCGTCTGACATATTTTGAGACATATATGACATATCATGAGATGCATATTTTATTTAAGAGACATGATTGCTTGCTGATTAAACCCACCCAGTGTTCAAAACTACTTAGATCATTTACCAGACCTTTCACTACAATTGCTTATTTATGTTATGCATATGTTACTTTTTACTATGCAATTGCCTATCATTTACTGCACAAGCATTTTTCTGTCCTATTGCATTAGCTACAATGTCTATATTTTTATGATACATATGTCATGTTTTGCAACACAATTACCTGACAAAAACCAATCTTAGAATTTTGCAATCAAGCCAAGAACCAGAGTGACCTCACAAATTCTAGGGACTCATCTAGACCAAAAGCATAAGAATTGGCATTCTAAAACTTGCATTCATCCTTTAGGTTTTGCATTTTAGGGTTCCTTTGCATCTTTCCTATTTTTGTCTAGGCAAAAATCTTGCAACATTAGGGTTTGATACCTATTTGGAATTCATCATTAGGGTTTACTATCTCTTTGCATCTTGAAAAAATTTGGTTTCCTCTGTTTTAGCACCTTGCATCACTAGGGTTTTATACTTTTTTTCATTCATCATTAGGGTTTCTTATCTTTTTGCATTATTCATCATTAGTGTTTCATATATTTTCTTGCACCTTGCATCATTAGGGTTTCATTTACCTTAATCATTCCTAAAAAAAAATCTGCAAAACATAGTATTATTCCTATTCTCAATCACTTAATTAATTAGATTCACTCTTGCATTTGCATATGCCAGCTATATGATCCCAAAAGGACAAAAGTCAAATAGATTCTACTAGTGACCCAAACTTTAACCCCACAAGCAATATGAATCTTGATGTACCTATGAGATCATGACACCAAGAAAGAGGAGGAGCCACTTTACCACCTTTACCACCTTCCAATGATGAATTTTTAGTTGAAAACATTCAATCTCAATGTACCCAAGAAGATATTTATGATGCAAAACAAGACCCTAGGATCATGGCTATCATGAATGCATTATCATCTGCCAATCCTAATCGATATTTATACTTTCTTGCACAGAGTTGGCCAAAATTACAAGTAGGATTTTATACTTCCACTATTTAAGAATAATTGACACAAAATCAAACTCAATTTATTCTGGTTGCTCATACATCAACATCATCTCAAATATCTTCAAGCATGGCTTCTGGAAATACATTCCATAATTCTACTATGTGCAAGGAAAGTGTGATTCTATAATTGAATGCAATAACCATTTAAAACATCAAACTACACTAACCCAAACAACATCAAGATAGGAAATAAAAGAGAAAATACAAATGACTATAGTATGAAAACCTCATACAATCCTTTTGAAGCTCCTTTATTTTGTAGATTTGTCCAAGACTTTGGATGTGTACTCAATATTCTTTCTCAAGCTTCAATAGATGAGTGAATATTTTGACATTATGATATAATTGAAATTAGCATGGAATTAAAATGGCATTATAACTTTTATCTTTATGGTGGATATTTTTTGAGAGGATGATCTCTCAATTTATAGAGTTTGGGAGGGATAAATGTATGTTTAGGATTTAAAGATAAAGAAGGGTTAAGATGCACTCACAAAGAAGCACAAGGATTGTACTTTATCAAAATCATAGCATTGTGAGAAGTGTCATAATGAGAGGAGTTAAGAAGATCTTGGGGGTGGAGTAGATTTTCCATAAAGACATTTCTTGTCTCACATTCCAAAGGGAGAATTTGGGAAATGTGACCATTTTGGGGATTGAGAAGAAGGAATATAATATTTATTTTAGGTGATAAATATGTAAGAAGCAATGTGGGATCTTACACAATGTAGGTGTGCATTTAAGGTTAACAAGAGGCATAGTTGACTTTGGTGGCTAATTTATTTGATTAGGAATGTGCAAATTATTAGGGAAGGGATTAAGCTAGGATTAGGATTATTTAGCAGGCAAGTAGGATATGTTGAGTTGGAAGCACGAGTTAGGTAAATGGAATGAGGTTAGGTGAGGTTTAAACTAGAATCCATTTGATCAAATAGATTAAATAATGTTTATGTAATCACAAGTGGATGAAATCAAGTTTTTATGAATTAATTTAAAAAAAAATCATATTTATTCAAATTGATAGAAGAAGGGGGATCAATTAATCAAATGGTTATGGGTTTCCATTTAATTAATTGGATTGAAGCTAATACATTAAATTATTTTGTCTAGAAGGCTAACATTAGTTAATAAAATAATGTGTAATTATTAAATTAATAATGCAAGTAATAAGACTAAATCTGATTAAAATCATTGATCAAATCTAGGTGTCTACATTTTCCCCTCTTTGAAATGACATTAAATAATGTTTTTTAAAAGAAAATTGAATTTTTTACGATGAAAATAAATAGGATCAAGGTCTTACCCTGATGTGAGTGTTCCAAGGCTTGCTAGCACTTCAACCAAGAGACCTTAGCTTGTCTCTTCTAGGAACCTAATCTCCTCTAGGTCCTAATTGGCTTAGATGATTAACTAAGTCCAATTACAACTCTTCTCTAACAGTTCTCAACTCATGTGCTTCACCTTGAAAGACTAACACCTTTTAGTTAGTTCAAATCTTCACTTCTTCCACTACACCTAGAAAGATCTAAGTGCCAACTCCACTCTAGCATTCAAAGATTCATTGTAGGGGTCATCATCATCATGGAAAAATTCCATTTACTTTCATTTGGATCCATTTTGAGGGATCTCATGACCATTTTCAGTCAAATCCAAGTTTATGTCTTCAATAGGCCTAATTGGGCTTATTTCCTTGTAGCCTTTCACAGTGTGTTTTTCCCACTTCTTTCAAAACTTTCCCAAAGAAGTGGAAAAATAGTCAGACATTCAGATACCCTTTATCACTTTACAAGATATTTTTAAGGTTTTAGTTTCCCAAGCCCTCCGTACATAGGGTTCCTACAATCTAGGTCCAATAGGGCTAATAGGCCTAATTTCTAGGACTGTCTGCAACCTAGTTGAAAACTTGCTCAAAACTTGGTCTCAGTGATTGGTATAAACTTGACCATTATATTATGTCAATATATGACCATACCCTATCTATAATTGTACTTTTCCTGTACATTAATTCTCTACCCTACAAGATATCTTCAATTCTTCAGCACTAAACCTCTAATCGGGCACTGTCTACTCGCCTAGGGCTTAGTAGGAAAAATAGGTCTCCATCTTCCTAAGACTCCTAATCCTATACATATATACACTAATGACTCCCCTAACATATCCATCCATCCTTAGGTGTTTCCCATGGCTATATTTCATGGGGGAGCCATGAATCGGCTAACTGGTCAGGACAGGACCAGTGAACTCACAAAACTGAAAACAATTTAGTTAAGACCTTCGACTAACTCTAATCAAATTTCTTACTAAATGAAAAACAATTCAAACTATCCTAAGAACACAAATAAACAACTAAAATAAGGCATTCAATCCATTAGTTATCACTATTACAATGAAATGCACGGATTCTCTGAAAACACAGAGTTACAGAGTTCTATTCAAATTCCAAACTTGTTACAATGTCTCTTTCTTGTCGAGATTCGAGCCTCTACTCCCATTAGATTCCTCCTTCCATGTTTCTATGCCTTTTTGGTTGATTCCCCATTCCTATTTCGTAGGGGGATCCAAGGTAACCGAGTTGCATGCAACATTTGCAATAATTGCAAATGTTGTCATGACAACATTTTAGCAACTTTTGACATCTTTGCCATTATGCCTCCTCCCTGAGTTTTAGGACCTCTAACCTCTTCATTTTGAGGATCCAAGATCATTTAAGGCCTTATGGCATCTCTATGATATCATTTATGTGTTTAAGACACATTCATGGCTCAAATCCAACATTAAGCAACTAAGCCTAAGAAATATAAAAACTACTAACAATGGCTAATTTAGTGACCTTAGTCCTAATGACTAACTCACTTATCCCACATTGCAATGAAATTCTAAGGTCCAAAAACAACCTAACTATCTTGACTTGGAAAATGTCAAGTACAAGCCAAAAATGACTAAAACATGGAGGTTAGCCTAGGTGTGCTCCTACACCATACCCTAGATGACATGAGATGATATGTGTTGGACAGGGTGATGCCTCTCGAGAGGGTATATGAGAAAGGAGAAAAGGGCTCAGGCGATATCTCAAAACAAACATTGCCCCAATAGGAAGGAAGAAGGACAATGTAAAACCTAATCTAATGACAAAGGCAAAGCTTGAAAGGAGTCCCTAGGAAGGAATGGGGCAAAAAATAGTCCCATAGGGGCTAAAAGGGTAAAAATTAGGGTTCAAAAGGGTCCCATACAAGCAATTATAGAAAAATTAATATTCATTTTCACCCCATGAGTTTGAAAATTAGAGAGAGAAGAGCTTCTTTACTCTTGTTTTAGAGCATATTTTTGCATTAGAGTAAATGGTTGTGGAGGGAGGACCAGTGAACTAGTTGGTCATTCCTAGATCTATGAGGTGGTGTCGACGGGTGGATTGAGAGGTATGAAACAAAGAACATAAGATTTTCTTTTTATTTTTGTCATTTATTAGCCTAGAAAGGGGTTTAACATGAAATCCCATGGGTTCATCTCCCTCAGGAATGAGCGTAGGTCTCACAGGAATGTGTTGCCATCAAAGTGAAAACTAGATGTTGTTAGTAGGAATGGGTAGTTAAGATAAGGGTTGTGAGAATGAAATCTCATGAAAGTGAGTCTATAGATAAGAATCATGGGATAATGATCCTATAAGACTAGGATCAATGAAATTAAAACCGCAGAGGGGAAGGTTAAATGTTTGTGTGGGAATGCGATCCTACAAGACTAGGGGAAAAGTGAGAAATTGAAGTTAGGGAGTATGAACTTCAGTGGGATTTCCATTGGGACTGCAAAGAATGCCAAAAAGGAGGGAAAGGGGGGAAAAAGGCCAAAAACATAGCTTGAACAAAACTTGGAAGAAATAAGAGGGGATTAGGCAGATGATTTAGTTAGCAAAGATATGGGGGAACAACTAAGGTACCTATAATTGACGTAACCTATGGGTTTAATGGTTGCAGTGGTTAATGGATGCATTGGTGTCACAAGAGAGACACTCAGTAGTTAAGAGGGAATCAAAACAATTTATAGATATAGACTGGGCAAGAGTGAATCAACTTGGATTAGGGTATTTGGCTAGGATTCCCCATGTGTGGATGCACATGGCCATGGTGACAATATTGTGTGAGAGGAACACATGTGAGACCTCTAGGTTCCATCTCCCAAGAAGGGAGATGACTATTATAGCAGAGGATGTCTATCAAATTTGGATATTGTTGATCTAAGGGGACACCCTAGTGACAAAACATGTAGCACATGTGAAAGTGATATGGAGCTTAATGGAGATGGATTTTCCATTACACAATAGTTAGTTAGTGTTAGAAAGATATTTGGATCAAGTACTTATAGACATGCAAGTACATTTCTATGTATGTGGATTGGTTGGTGGTTAAATTTGTTCAGATATAGGAGGTACAAGGGTTAGTTTGGAATTTATTCCAGTGATCTTGGAGGTGGTAGATATAGGTAGGCATGTGGCATGGGGTAAATTATTGCTGGCTAAGATATATAGGAATTTCAATGAAATCTACTATCATGTAGGGCACAACTTTGGGTTTACAACACTATTACAAGTATGATCATGAAAGCATATTGTTGTCATGCTACCAATGAGTAGGGAGGAAAGAGATGCACATAATCCCATTGTATATAACTAGGGAGGAGTGCGGGTTTGTTATGAGAAAATAGACGATGCCGATTATTGGATGATGATGTTGGATGTATTAAGGGATGTTATTACATGGATGCCGTATATGGGGATAGAGGGATGGGCAGAGGACATGAGGCATATCCCATTCAAGATTATGCTAGTGTATATTATAGGGTTCTAGATGCATATTATTGAGAGATAATGGAAAAAATGAGTCATGCAGTAGTTCTTAGGATACACGATGTTCCAGGGAATGAGCACAAGTTCCAACAAACTACTAGGGAGAGGATTAAAGAGTTAGAACACCCACTAGATAGGGTAGGGTTATTGGTAGACATGAGGAGGCTACAGAAAATGGAGTGGGATCCTTGAGGTGGACTAGTTGATCCAGGGGTGAAAACAACATATATTGATTATTTAGGCCACCACCAACATTATGGAGGGCAGGGTTAGTGTCATTGAATGTTAGACAAGGAATTTTATTATAAGGGGAGACAAGTAGGGGGATGGTGATGAGGGGGGCAGAGAGGATGATGTTGGAGGGAGGTTTTAGCGGCAAGGATGAGCCATAGTAGGAGGAGGTTGTTTCCATGGATGTGGATGAGGGGAAGAAGGGACCACCAAAGGGTGAAGAGAAGAGACCACCAACATCACCTAGAGCTAGTGAGTAGTATAATTATAGGGAAGAGGCATACAGAGAGTCCTCCTACCAAGAAAGTGACATGATGACATCATTAATGACATCATAACAAAACTCACTAGATAGATCTGACCAAATCCATAGGGAGGCTACTATAGAGAGGGATACATTGAGATAATAGAGAGACACCCTCTAGAGAGAGAGAGAGAGAGAGAGAGAGAGAGAGAGAGAGAGAGAGGGGNTATAGAGAGGGATACATTGAGATAATAGAGAGACACCCTCTAGAGAGAGAGAGAGAGAGAGAGAGAGAGAGAGAGAGAGAGAGAGGAGTTATGTGAGGAAATAAATTATTTTCATATTGTGGGATGCCATGTAGATAGTCTTACTAAGGAGTGATCAACGAGAAGATGGGTATAAGAGAGTTAGAAGAGGAAGGTACATTTGGTGAAGGAGAGGGTGATGGAAGGATAAAATTGTTGTAGGAGATCCAAGATCTATTAAACCAGGTGGAGTTTTACAGAGTGAAATACTAGGCAATAGTGCTACTAGAGAGGAGGGAGGTATATGTGACTCATAAGAGGGCCAACAGTTCATCACAAAGTGACTCTCAAAGGTGGACATGGATTTCGATGAGGATTACACACTCCCATAGGACAAGACACAACCATAGGATGACATAATCAATGGGTTCAGTGTAGGGGAAAGTGAAGATAAGATATGAAAAGGGGTAGGATAACACATGAACCTAAATTACATACTTAAAACCACCACCCCAACCCATTGATATAACATGACATAGAGGTGACACTTGGGGACCCCTCAACTAGCATCCTATGGACAGACTCTTTGAGAATTTTCATATTCTGCATAATATGTAGATGATTTTTTTTGTTTAACCATACACATGATGTACATTGTTGATTCATGGATGTAGTCTTATTTATGGACTATGGACTGTGATGGACATTATATGTTTTGACACATTTTTGATAGATATATATGATGGAGATTGACAAGAATCATGTGTATGCATATATTTAAAACCTTTTATGTTATGTATGGATGCATATCTATGTGGTCATGCACTACTATGTTTGTGATGTAGGAAGTGATGATGTTCGATGCCTATATGAATTCATATGATGTGATGTTTATGAGATATGCATGTGATGACTATGACATGCCTCTAACATGTATGATACATGATGTGATGTATGATGATGGTTTTATTATATGTACTAACAATATAATGATACTGGACAGGATGGTGTATTGCTTATGTCATATGATATGTGTATATGTATGATTATTGCAAATGCATATGATTATCTAAACTTTATGTATCTAAAATGCAATGTATATGTGATTGTAATAATTGAAACAAATTTATATGTGTAATCTAATGTAATGGATATGATAATGAAAGTGATATGCATACGATAATAATAATTAATGAAATGATATGTTAAGTCAATATAATGATAAATATGAGACAAATGAAACTACATGATAAAAGGTTAAACTCCCTAAATGCAATTAATACAATAATGTGACCTACATGTGACTAATGTAATTAATTGAATATGAGATGTAAATGATGATGCAACTTGATGAAATGGAAATGGTAATATATATATGACAATTCCCCTAAGGAAACTAACATGATAATTAATATGAAAATGAAACTATTTGAGAATGAATATGATCATGCAATGAACGCAACAATATGCTAAGGAATGATAATAAAATACAATGTGATTAATGATAGATATGATGATGTAACCAAATGAAACTAATGATGCAACTAGATACAATTAATATGATAATGATTGTAACTAAATGATTGTGCACATGAATTGAATAAAGAGGATAATTCATTGAAGTCAAATTAAGTGAAAATGCTAATGAATTTAATGCAAATGCAACTAAATAAAATTCACATGGAAAACTTTCAAAGAACCACTCCCATGAAACACAAGCCAAGAGGAAGGGAAGGATGCAAAACCATTTGCACATTCCTATCCAGAAAGATTATGATTAAAATAAATGATGGAAAAATAGAGTAGATGTGATGGTGAAATGGAGGGTTATGAAGCTTTAGTGGGAGTACTCGAAAGGGGTACTTCCATGTAGTAAGTACTTATTTTGATTTAGAAATATCCAGGACCTACCAGGGTTATAAAGAACCAAGGCCTTGTTGTAGATGTTAAATAGGACTAATTCAAAAAACAAAAAAGGATTGAACAAACATCACACAAATCCATATAAGATTAAGGTGTATACGATGCTTAGAAAATACACAAGAAAGTAATATGCCCCAAATGTACATTGTGACCATGTAGATCACATGTGGAAGTGTAAAGATCACTTCTTACTGACATGAAAAATAGAATATCAAGACCTTTCCCCTAGCTTCACCATTCATAGCACACCATGATATAAAGGATCATGGCAAACTTGAAGAGGTAAAATGAAGGAGTTCAAAATATAACCAAAGATTTTTTTAAAAAAAAATACCATAGTGAATGTCCCCAAACAAATTTTACCAAAATGGGTGATTGAATGATGAGATTAATATGGCTTGATTTTAGGAAGGAAACATCTTCCAAAGACTGGAGATGGATGAAGTTGGAGCTAGTTTTGATGACAAAAGGCATCTAGGATGACCAAGACAACAAATATTTCTCAGTGATATTCATTGAAGCACCAGATAAAAGAGACAAAGATCTTGAAAACACATGACACAAGGGACAACACCTAAGACACTATATATACAAGGAACCTAAGTGGGGACCTAACTGAATCAAGTATACAAGACAAGGAACTAAGTAAACTATATACAAATACTATGTACAAAGCTTAAGAATTGGGATAGTAGGACAATGATCATTATCCATGTGCAATACTAGAACACCTAGGAAATAGGGAATATGAGGTACGATTATAAAAGCATGATGATGGCTATGTGTATAGATGAGGATGGAAGATATTGTAAGTATAATGAGGACCTAAAAGATAATAGCAAGGTCCTTTACACACAGTTCTTGTTTCCAGGTTTTCACTACATGTATTTATCTAAAGCACTTGATTGCCAAATTTTCACCATCAGACGATTTATTTCTCTTTACTTTTTTGATATTTTTTGTATTTTTTAAGGACTATTTATATCTTTTATGATTTTTTTAGATAAGTGGGGTATACTACGTGACTCTGGCATAGAACCTCTTCAAATAAATGATATTAATGGGATCACTTAATGGTTTGACTCCTAGCATGGATAAATGATATTCCCTTGAGCTATGGTTTTCTATAATCACATAAGGGCCAAGCTAGTTTGGCTCAAATTTACCCTTTTTCTCATGATCCTATTGTGCCTCTATTTTTTTTTAATACAAGATCACCCACTTGGAATCATCAAGGGTGGGTTTTCTTATCATAGCTCCTCTTGAGCATGTTTTGATATACAACTATATGGTTATATGATTCATGTCTCTTCTCGTCTAGTAGGTTTACTTCGTGAGCCATGCCACATAATAATCTTCATTGTTGACCAAATGCTTCAATGATACATGTAAGGATGGAAAATTGACCTCAATTGGTAAGACTACTTTAGCGCCATATACAAGTGAATATGGAGTGGTACCTATAATGGTGAAAATGGAGGTGTGATAATCCCAAAGGGTGGGAATGAGATTGGGTTCCAGTCATGATTAGTTTAATTGAAATTTTTTTTGAGGATCTTCAGTAAGGTTTTATTGGTTGCCTTGTCTTGGTCATTACCTTGGGGATAATACCAAGTGTAGAAATGATGCTATATGTGGAACTGAGTACACAGTGATGACATGTAACTGATTGAATGTTTGAAGATGTTAAGTTGATCACCGAAATGCAGAAAGATAATGCAAGACATTAAATCAGTTAATGGATTATATTTTCACTGATGTCAACTTGCTATAATCTGATCGGTTTTATTCAAAGTGTCAAAGAATTTAGAGAGACAAAGATTATAATTTCAGTAATGCATAAAAGAACAACATTCACTAAGTGACTTCAAACACCGATGGCTAGTGGAACTCAAAGGATAGAGAAAACCGAGAGCAAAGTCACAGTGATGCCCGAGCAAAGAAATCGACAAGCATTATTGACAAGTAGAATCACAAGCATTACCAATGGCCATAATTATAGTGTTAACCGATGAAAAGACAACCCCGAAGGACAGACAACCCCGATAGATAGACAACACCGACAGAGAAGCTCGAGGAGAACTAAAGTGTTGACCAAAGCTATCAAAGAGTTAAAACACCGAAAAGAACTAAAGTTCAGAAATAAAAAAAATACTTAGCTGGCAGAGCTAAAGATAGACTTAACTGGTTGTTAACATTGTTTTCATCGAAAAGTTAAAGCTAGAGATAAGTAAAATATTTAAATCTGGTTTATCCAGTTGGCAAGAAGATTTCTACGAGATAAAACATGAGTTATGATTTAAATCAATAATATTTCTACGAGATAAAACATGAGTTATGATTTAAATCAAGATTGGCTAAGATTGTGGATCATGCCAAGAACAAGAAAATCAAGAAGTGAGAAACAATGATATCATGTCTATAAAGAGACAATCTAATTCATTATGAATTAGGGGAGTGAATGAAAAAGAAGGATGCTGAAGAGAAACTGATGAAGAACAACTTCATACAGCCCTGGTCAATCAAACTGAGGAAAGAGCTAAATATTTCTGCGGACACCGAGCAATAGAGAAGCACAACATCATCGAGCATAAAGAAGTGGAGCAAAGGTATTGAAAAGACGTATTGATCAGAAAGGTATTATGATCTTACAATAGATCTAAAAAGCTGCAAGTATAAGTTGTATGTGTGAATAGATCATTTACTGTTTTAGTTTAACCATTGATTCAGAAAGTCTCCTAACTGAGTAGGACTTAACGATCCTTTCTATATTGAGATACATCCCAAGGAGTATCAAAATTTTTGATCATGAAGATAGCATGAGATTCCACATACCATTTGAGAAACTAAACTGGGTTTGGTCATAGAAGGTAGCATAGAGATGCCTGATATCAAGTGGCAAAGTATGCTATTTAAATCCTCTAACAAGATCACACCTAATAGTGTTTTTGTAACCTTTAACAGTGTTGGCTCTTCACCGAGCTCACTTTAGAAGAGTGAAAATTTTGGGTTACCGGTCCCAAGTGGTTTTTCCCTTAATAGGGTTTCCACGTTAAAAATCCATGTGTCAATGTGTTTATGAGTCATTAATTTAGTGTTTTGCATTACACATAACTAATCTGGATTGATCGGTATACACTAAGCAATTTACTATTTTTTGGTAAATGAAAGACTGCTATTTAGTAAACATTAAGAATAAGGTTTAACAGTGAACTCCAAGCAGTAGTTATTTGATATGATTATTTGAAGGCATACATCTTGTAGGACTGAAGATAAATAGAGGCTTACTATTGTGGTACTAAGTTTTTGGGTTGATTTATTGGAATATTTTTGAGGCCACTGATTCACCCCCCCTCTCAGTTATTCTAATAATTGGTATCAAAGCTTGTGTGCTTAGAAAGGGAGTTTAACAGCTCAAGCAAAAGATCACAAGATGAATAAGCGAGATGTGCCCAAGTTGAATAAAGACAACTTTGCATCATGGAAAAGTAGAATAAGACCACCTATCAGGTATTGGTAATGATGTTACTCAACACCTTGATACTGAATATGTCTTACATATAAGGCCTCATACTCTTGAGCAATTGAGAGAAAAGCATGAGTATAATTGCATGATGATAGAACTTGCTTGCTCACTCTCCGATGCTGAGTTTGAAGATGTCAAAACCTACACCTCTGCAAAAAAAATGTGGGATAAATTGAAGCTGGTACATGGAGGAGATGCTAATGTACTAAGAGCTAAGGCAAAAATCCTAAGAGGGAGGTTTGATGACCTAAGGATGAAAGAAGGATAAAATATCACTCAGTATAGCTGCAGAATCAAAGAGGTAGTCAATGCTATCCAAGGATTTGGAGGTATACTTGAAGAAGAGACAATGGTAAGTAAAATCCTAAGAACCTTGCTGCTTGTATATTCTATTAGAGTATCTTCTATACAAGAAATGAGAGTAGTTGCAAAAAATACAGTTACTCTAGATAGTCTTATTGGTAGACTGATTTCATTTGAGATGAATAACTTTGATAATAGCGTCTTACCATCTATAGAGTCTGCATTTGAATCTTCTTTGAAAATAAGTAAGTCAAGTCATAGACACACTATGAGGAATGATAGTGAAAGTGATAATGAGGATCAAGGACTTGATGAGATTGAAGCACTAATGGAAAGAATATTGCAGAGAGGCAAAGGGAGATATAAAGGTAAATTACCACTTGTATGTTTTAATTGTAAAGAGGTTGGACACTTTACTACAAGAAGTCCTAATGAAAGAAAAGATGACAGAACATATGAAAATAAGTATGACTGAGGTGATAACAAAGATTAATGAAGCAACTAACAATTTGACAGAAGAGATACCCAAGACTACAAGGACAAAGGGAAGAAAGCTTGTTACCTAGCTGAGAATAGAGCTGATGATACTGACACCAAATCTGAAGAAGACATTGAGATGGTATTTGTAGACATGAATGATTATTTAGACAAATAAGAAGAAAGGTATGTAGAAACCACACTCATATCTAAGGTTAGTAAGAATGATGTCTGGATTATAGGTAGTGGCTACACTCACCACATGACCGGTGATAAAAAAAGTTTGAAACTTTTGAATACTATAATGGTGGATCAGTAAGAATGGGTAATGACACACCTTGTCCAGTTGAAGGTAAAGGAACCATAATGTTGAATAACCTGATCAAATGTGAAAATGCTTACTGGGTAAAAGGACTGAATTACAACTTGTTGAGCATTTCACAACTAAATAACACAGGTCACCTAGTAGCATTTGAGAATAAGAAGGCAAAGATCTTCAATGAATAA
This sequence comes from Thuja plicata, assembly GCA_018584345.1. Classification (NCBI taxonomy): domain Eukaryota; kingdom Viridiplantae; phylum Streptophyta; class Pinopsida; order Cupressales; family Cupressaceae; genus Thuja; species Thuja plicata. The sequence goes on along the minus strand of MU227386.1, from coordinate 2,903,051 downwards.
GGAAGGTTGATTGGAACTAGTGAATAGACAAAATGTAACCTTTTCTATCTTGATGACATTAAAACCACTTATTTGATGGCTAGAAACAAAGACATATGGTTGTGGCATAAGAGACTATGCCATGTGAATTTTGACAACATGATAAAAATAATCAATAAAAGAAAAGTCAGAGGCTTACTGAGCATGTCAAAGCTAGAGCATATCATGTGCAAGAATTGTCAAAAAGGTAAGATGACAAAGTCTAGTTTCAAGAGTAAATCCCATACATCTAATGAAATTCTAGAATTAGTCCATATTGATCTATGTGGACCGATGAGAATACAGAGTTACTATGGAGATAGGTATTTCATTCTCTTTGTAGATGATTATTCTAGAATGATGACATCTATGTTCTTAAAAGATAAATCAGAAGCATTCAAAATGTTTAAATGGTATATGGATATGGTAGAAAAAAAAAGTTGTAAGGAATTGAAATGCTGAAGGTCAGATAGAGGAGGGGAATTTATTTTAGATGAATTCACTAATTTTTGTAATGAGCATGGAATTAAAAGACATGTTTCTGCACCGAGGACACCACAACAAAATGGAATTACTGAAAGGAGAAACATATCAATTGTTGACTGTGCAAGAACATTGATGATTGATAAAAGCATCACTCAAAATTTCTGGAGGGAAGCTGTCAGTACTGTTGTCTACACATTGAACAAAGTACAATTGAAGAAGGACACAAAGAAGACACCCTATGAGCTTTGGTATGGTTACACACCCAATGTAAGTTACTTTAGAATCTTTGGTAGTCAATGTTATATTTTGAAAGATGATAGAAATGGAAATTTTGAATCCAAAAGTGATGAAGGTATCTTTCTAGGGTATTCCACCAAAAGTAAGGCTTATAAACGTCTTAACAAGTCATCTAAAAATATCATTGAAAGTGCAAATGTAAGAATAGATGAATTTGCAGAGAAGAATGATAAGGAAATTAAAAAAGAACCAAAAGACTACAATAGGTTTGTTTACACTGAAGAACCTGACACTCTACCCAAGCAACAGTGTATCACTCTTGAGCAACAAAACATTGCACCCGAGCATCAAGCTACAATTACCAAAAATTAGGAAAATACTCAAGATGATGTACCGAGCAATGAAGATCAGAATGAAGGTCAAGATGATAATCAGAATGATGGAAAAAGAGCTGAACCAAAACTTTCCAAGTACATCAAAATAAATCATCCACATAATTAGATCATAGGATACAAGAAGGCTTGAATGAGAACAAGAAGTAAGTCACTATACACCAGATGTTTAATTTGTAATTTTGAACCTAAATCTATTAATACTGCACTTGAAAATGAAGAATGGGTCAGTGCTATTAATGAAGAAATAGAACAGATTGAGAATAATAGTACATGGACACTATTACTTAGACTAGATGACAAAAATGTCATTGGTACCAAATGGATATTCAGAAATAAGCTGAATGAGAATGGAGAAGTCACAAGGAATAAAGGAAGATTAGTATGAAAGGGGTATGCACAAGAAGAAGGTATTGATTATGGTGAAACCTTTGCACCCATTTCCAGACTAGAAGGATTTTTAATTCTTCTTTCCTATGCTGCATTCAAAGGATTCAAGGTATGCCAGATGGATGTCAAATCTGCATTCCTAAATGGAATACTAGAAGAAGAAGTATACATTGAACAACTAGAAGGGTTTGTTGATCTGGAGAAGAGAAAAATGGTATGTAGACTACATAAAGCCTTGTATGGATTGAAACAATCACCTAGATCTTGGTATGAAAGACTTCACTCCTATCTCATTAGCATTGAATTTGTAAGAACAAGTGAAAATAGAAATCAATACTTAAAAGAAGATACCGATGGTAATATTCTGATTGCTGAAATATTTGTTGATGATATCATTTTTGGGGGAAATGAAATGTTATGTAAATCCTTTGCTAATGAAATGAGCAAAAAGTTTGAAATGTCTATGTTTGGGGAGATCAAATTCTTTTTTGGTCTACAGATTCTTCAACAAGATGTAGACATATCTGTCGCTCAGTCCAAATACATCAAGGAAGTGCTGAAGATATTCAAGATGGAAGATTCCAAGCTAGTTGGAACACCTATAGTAGCCAGATGTAAGTTGACAAAGGAAGATAAGTCAAATGAGGTAAATTAGACCTTGTATAGATTAATTATTGGCAAACTAATGTATGTTGTTCATAATAGACCTGATATTGCACATGCTGTTGGAATAGTTGTAATATTCTCTTCTAATCCCAAAGAATCACATATGACTACTGTTAAGAGAATTCTAAGATATCTAAAGAACACCAAGGACTATGACTTATGGTATAAAAGAGAAGGAAAATTTGAGCTACAAGTCTATACAGATGCTGATTGGGCTGGAAACATTGGTGACCGAAAGAGCACAACTGGAGGAGCATTCTTCATGGGTGACAGACTTGTCACATGAATCAACAAGAAACAAAGATTCATCTCACAGTCTACTATAGAAGTAGAATATGTGGCTGCTGCTGCAAACTGCTCTAATATTGCATGGATCAAACAGTTGCTGGAAGGTATGAATATGAAGATCCTTGAACCAGTGATTATCTATTGTGATAATACCAATGCAATTAACATTTCTAAGAATCTAGTCATGCATGCTAAGACTAAGCATATAACAATCAAGTATCATTACTTAAGAGAACAAGTGCAAGAAAAAGAAGTGATACTAGAATATGTTCAATCCAAGGAAAAATTAGCTGACATATTTACCAAGCCATTGCCAAAAGATACATTTGAGTACCTGAGACAAAGACTAGGGGTACAACCCTTGTCTATCAGTCAGTAATATGACTAGAAGGTTGCATCATCCTATACACAAATTAGAAGATCATTTATGTTGATGCAAGCACCGAGATGAACTGCAATGATACATTTGTACACATCAAGGTACAAATTTTGCACCGAACACCAGAGACAATGTATTGTTGATGGATAGGGAAATTCAAGGAGAGATTATCAGGAAGAGATTATATCATTATCCATGGAGAGAAGTTCCTAAGAATTCAAAGGGAAAGTTAATCTTTATCCAAAGGGAGAGATTACATATGAAATATCCATCTAAGGGAGAGATGTAACAGAGGGAGAGAATACATACAAAGGGAGAGATTGCTGAAAAAAAAGATGCTCAAGGAGAGGAATAGTCAAGGAAAAAGCACATATCAGAAACTGAGACAAAAGATGCTACATCTATCCAGTAAAGGGATTGAAGATTGAAGAACACACTCTGCAAGAAACAAATCTAAGCTATATGAGCTTACCAAGTGCTAGACATTTGTGATAGTTGTAATAGGAGAGATTGATGAACTTCAAATATTATATTTCATATTGTATTAGTAATAATATAGTGTGATAATGTAGTGTGTTTCCATAAATGCCAAAGGGAGAGATTGATGACATGTAACTAATTGAATTTTTGAAGATGTTAAGTTGATCACTGAAATGCAAAAAGATAATGCAAGACATTAAATCAGTTAATGGATTGTATTGTCATTAATGATAACTTGATATAATCTGATCAGTTATATTCAAAGTGTCAAAGACTTCAGATAATCAGAGAGACAAATATTATGCTTTCAGTAATGCATAAAATACCAGCATTCACTAAGTGCCTTCAAACACCGATGGCTAGTGGAACCCGAAGGATAGAGAAAACTGAGTGAAAAGTCACAGTGATGCTCGAGAAAAGAAATCGACAAGCATTACCGATGAGTAGAATCACAAGCATTACCGACGGCCAGAATTATAGTGTTAACCAACAGACAGACAACCTTGAAGGACAGTCAACTCTGATGGATAGAAAACACCGACGGAGTAGCCTGAGGAGAATTGAAGTGTTGATCGAAGCTATCAAAGAGTTAAAATACTAAAAATAACTGAAGTTTAGAAATGACAAAATACTTAGTTGGTAGAGCTAAAGATAGACTTAACTGGTTGTTAACATTGTTTTCATCGACAAGTTAAAGATAGAGATAAGTAAAATATTTAAAGCTGCTTTATCCTGTTGGCAATAAGATTTATATGAGATAAAACATGAGTTATTCTTTAAAGCAAGATTGGATAAGATTGTGGATCATGCCAAGAACAAGAAAATCAAGAAGTGAGAAATGGTGATATCATGTCTATAAAGAGACAATCTAATTCATTATGAATTAGGGGAATGAATGAAAAAGAAGGATGTTGAAGAGAAACTGATGAAGAACAACTTCATATAGTCTTGATCAATCAAGCTAAGGAAAGAGTTAAATATTTTTGTATACATCGAGCAATAGAGAAGCACAACATCACCAAACAGAAAGAAGTGGAAAAAAGGTATTGAAAAGACATATTGATCAGAAAGGTATAATGAGCTTACAATACATCTAAAAATATGCAAGTATAAGTTGTATGTGTGAACAAATCATTTACTGTTTCAATTTAACCATTGATTAAAAAATTCTCCTAAGTGAGCAGGACTTAACAATCCTTTCTATATTGAGATACATCCCAAGGAGTATCAAAAATTTTGATCATGAAGATAGCATGAGATGCCAGATACCATTTGAAAAACTACACTGGGTTTGGTCATAGAAGGCAGAATAGAGATGCCTGATATCAAGTGACAAACTATTCTATTTAAATCCTCTAACAAGGTCACACCTAACAGTGTGTTTGTAACCTTTAACAAGGTTGCCTCTTCACCGAGCTCACTTTAGAAGAGTGAAAATTTTGGGTTACCGGCCCCAAGTGGATTTTCCCTTAACAAGGTTTCTACATTAAAAATCCACGTGTCAATGTGTTTAGGAGTCATTATTTTAGTGTTTTGCATTACATATAACTAATCTGGATTGATCGATATACACTAATCAATTTACTATTTTTTGATAAATGAAAGACTGCTATTCGGTAAACATTAAGAATAAGGTTTAACAGTGAACTCCGAGCAGTAGTTATTTGATATGATTATTTGAAGGCATACATCTTGTAGGACTGAAGATAATTAGAGGCTTAATATTGTGGTACTAAGTTTTTGGGTTGATTTATTGGAATATTTTTGAGGCCACTAATTCACCCCCCTCTCAGTTATTCTAACACAGTTCTTTGACATGACAATTTTTGAATGGTGTACCATTGTTAATGATAATTGTGGAGGGTATACCGAAACAAAAATGAGATGGTAAAGGATGAATTTGGATATTTTGGATACCTATGGTAAGAGACAAGGGAACTACTTCCAATCACTTTGTGAAGTATCTATGGTAGTTATGATAAAAAATTGTCCATAAAATGAGGTGGAATTGATCTTACCAATGAGTTTGAGGCCCCAATAGGAAAAAATCCATGGGGTGATAAGAGGATGCAAATGTTGCACTAACATGTGAATTAGATATGCGTGGCATTGAAATTACTGACATTTTTTGACAAACTCACAAGAATCTTTCTCTATGAGGGGCCAATAGTATCTATCCCTGAGAAGTTTCTTTCCTAACACCAAATTGCTTGTATGTGCACCACGGGTTCTTATGTGAACCTCTCATAATGCTTGAGCAGCCTTTGTAACATCTAAACATTAAGAGAGTACATCATGATAGCATTGATGATATAGGGTATTAGAGATCATGGTGTAATGGGAGGATCACCATACAAGGTTATGATATTGGGTTTGAGTGAGATGGGGGGATATGATACAATCTTTCAAATAGGCACATATCATGGTACCAAGGGGACTAGTGTCCAACCAATATGCACACCATTTATGTGTCTAATGTATCATGAGTCGATACATGTATTTTCTTGACTAATAAATCATACTCTGTAGCATCACATGGAACTTATAGAAGAGATCCAATGGTGGCCATGGAATCTACTACTTTATTTTGTAGCCTAGGAACTTTCATCAATTGGAGGATCTGGAAATGTTGTTTTAGGTTATTGAACATTTTATTATGTGGTATCAACTTATCATATTTTATTTGGAATTCATCTATGAATTTATTTATTTTGAAATGTGAATCCCTAAATACTTGTAACTCTATGATGTTCCAATGTAATTTTTTCATAAGTCCTAAGATAAGGGCCTCATACTTCACTATGTTGTTTATGGAGGTGAATTTATTTTTTAAATGCCTTGAGAATATAGTCACCTTGAAGAGTGACAAATAGGATGGGTGTCCCTAATCCAAATAATTTAAAAGAACCATCAAAGTATAGCTTCCACATTAGTTTCTCATCTACAATGAAATTTTTTTCATCAGGAACTTCAGTGACTAATGGATATGCCTCTATTAATGGAACATCTACTAACTTATCTACAATAATTATTCCCTTGATCATGTCGACACTAAAATCTGTCCATTACCCTTATCCTAGCCTAATTAAATAGATATTTATTATTTATTTAATAATCCCTATCTTACCTTTAATTAAATAAATTTGCATTTATTTAATTAAGAATCTTCTTTATCCCTATTCCTGATTAAATAAATTTACATTTATTTAATCTTATCCTATTCCATTTCCCTAAAGTTTGATTAATTTTTAAATTAATTAAACTAACCTAGCTTATCCATTTTTTTCCTACTTGGAATTAAATATTGCATTTAATTCTATTTGAGTATACGGCTCCTAACTTTAACCCTAACCTAGCCTCACTTCCCTAACCTAACCCATCCTTCTACCCCACTTGCCACTAATTAATCCTAATCTTCCACCTAATCACTCCCTAATTATTTGCACAATCCTAATCAAAGGATTAGAAAACCCAAGTCACATGTGACTCTTACACACCACTTACACATTTCTTACAAAGACTTACATATCTTACACACTCTTACACATTTTCCCCCCTTCACATGTGAACTCAACCATGAGCCGTCACTTTCTCAAGTTTCTCACACATGTGTGAGCAACTTTGGTCTTCTCACCCTCTTACACATCTCTTACACCCTTTTACACATTCTTAAACCTTGTCATTGACCCATCACTTTCAAAGGTTTCTCACACATGTGTGAGCATCTTTCCCCCTTTGAATGGTCAAAACCCTAATCCACTTTGCCTCCACCTCATGGCCCCATCATTGGTCCTATGCAACCATATCCCTTCATCCAAATTTGAATCTCAACCATCCATTTTCCTCAAAATTCTATAAAATAAGAGCCCTCTCCTCTCCTTCAACAAGCTTTTTTCATCACATTGTTATGCTGCAGGATTGTGAGAAACCACATTCCAATCTACAACAAATCAACTCTCTCCATCTTCATTTGGGAGGTTTGCATTTGTGTTGAATAGATTAATTATTGTTTCCTTCATTTTTATTCATCATATATGCATGTTCACTTTCATATTTTGAGGTATGCATAGATCATGTTAGAATAAGCTTAGTTGTTTTAAGTTTGTTCTTTTAATACATTTTTATGCATTACATTCTATACCACTCCTTCCTCGTCATCCTTCCTGATCCTCTAGTGACAGGGGCATCATGCTACTAGTCTTATCCCTTTTATCCACTATGTTTTAATCTTCTTTGATCCAACATCATTTCATGATGCTACATCAAAGAGGGGCAAAATGTAGACACTAAAATCTGTCCATTACCCTTATCCTAGCCTAATTAAATAGATATTTATTATTTATTTAATAATCCCTATCTTACCTTTAATTAAATAAATTTGCATTTATTTAATTAAGAATCTTCTTTATCCCTATTCTTGATTAAATAAATTTATATTTATTTAGTCTTATCCTATTCCATTTCCCTAAAGTTTGATTAATTCTTAAATTAATTAAACTAACCTAGCTTATCCCTTTTTCTCCCACTTGGAATTAAATATTTCATTTAATTCTATTTGAGCACATGGATCCTAACTTTAACCCTCACCTAACCTCACTTCCCTAACCTAACCCATCCTTCTACCCCACTTGCCACTAATTAATCCTAATATTTGACCTAATCACTCCCTAATTATTTGCACAATCCTAATCAAAGGATTAGAAAACCCAAGTCACATGTGACTCTTACACAACCCAAGTCACATGTGACTCTTACACACCACTTACACATTTCTTACAAAGCCTTACATATCTTACACACTCTTACACATTTGTCCCCCTTCACATGTGAACTCAACCATGAACCATCACTTTTTCAAGTTTCTCACACATGTGTTTGCAACTTTGGTCTTCTCACCCTCTTACACATCTCTTACATCCTCTTACACCTTCTTACACCTTGTCATTTACCCATCACTTTCAAAGGTTGCTCACACATGTGTGAGCATCTTTCCCCCTTTGAATGGTCAAAACCCTAATCCACTTGGCCTCCACTTGGCCTCCACCTCATGGCCACATCATTGGTCCTATGCAATCCTAGCCCTTCATCCAAATTTGAATCTCAACCATCCATTTTTCTCAAAAATCTATAAAAGAAGAGCCCTCTCCTCTCCTTCAACAAGCTTTTTTATCACATTGTTATGCTGTAGGATTATGAGCAACCACATTCCAATCTACAACAAATCAAATATCTTCATCTTATTTGGAGGTTTGCATATTATTTAGTAGTTTAGTCTTGTTTATCATTTACATTCAATTATATGCATGTTTATCTTCCATGTTTTGAGGTATGCATAGATCATGTTAGGATGAACTTAGTTATTTAAGTTTGTTCTTTTATTACATTTTTATGCATTACATTCTGGCACGCCCGGTGGGACCCACTTCACGGGTTCTTACTAACCTTCTAATGTGTTCTTTAGTGTGTTTTATGAGTTTTGTGCTTGTAGGTTGAAGTAGCACTCCGGAATCAACTTTTACAAAGAGCCTCAAATCAAGCCAACAAGCTCACCATTGTGCTTAGAGCACCTAAGAGAAGACTTTCAACATAAAACTCTCAATATTTTCATATTTTACTTTTTGCAAGTGTTTAGCCCCTAGCCATATTGGTGACCAAGGGCTCTGCTAAAATTCCCAGCTCCCTATCTTTCTACCAGTGGTCACATGGGACTCAGGGGCTGGATTTTAGGGGCTTAACTTAGTCTTTTCATCCATGCAAATTCATAACAAAGCAGTTTCACGGAAACGTTAATAAATCCTACATACAAGCTCTGTTTTGGACGATTCAAAAAGCATCAAAAAGCTGATTCATCCCTCTACATAAATATGAAATCCATTTATCTAGAATATTTTTCAAAAATCAGGTGTACACGTTCAAAGTTGACCCTTCTTTGTAAATTTGAAATGCTCATAACGTTTGCATATGAAAACGTTTTGCAGTCAACTTTTTTTTAAAATTTATCAAAAAAGTGCAAGGAATCTGATTTTGTAATTAAATTTTGATTTAGACAATCTGGTTGAAGTGTTTTTTCACACATTTTGCAAATTGGGCTTAAAATAAACCTTTCACATTTGGATTTGGGATCTAAAAAGAACAAGTGTATTTTGAACCCCAAGGCCATGTACATATTCTCTCCTCTCATGCCTTTGGGTGACCTTGAGTGCACAAGAAATATGTGGTCTTGTTTTACTTTTCTAGGAGGCTTGCTTGGGGATTTGATCACCTCAAGGGATGACCTCAACTCTCGTGTTCTGACGGAGTATAAATATCGAGAGGTGAATCCAAAGACACCTCTCTTGAAAGTAGAATCTTGTCACTCTTGGCTAAGCCCCAAAGAACTTTATAACTTTGGAAAGTGAAGGTGGAGATTTGGGTTACCGTCTCCTCCTGGTTGTGTGGCATTATTTTCTTTCATCTACGAATTTGGGCCTCACATACCTTGTGTATATAAAGGACATTCCCTTAGTTGAGCTTGTAAATCCTAGTTGAAACCTCAATAGGGATGTTGGTGTGTTTGATGTGCTTGAGTGTTTAAAACCTTCCCCATTTGCAGCCAAAAGGGGACACACCATCCAAATTAAGCCTTAGAACTTTTGTCTTGTATATAATTGCATTGTATATTTTGCATGTTTAAAACTTCAAAAATACAAAAACCATCATAAAACATAAAAGTCCAAAAAAAATCAAAAACATTACAAAAATAAAACAAAAACATTCTTGTTTAAGTCTAGTCAAGCTTTCCACATCATCTCCACATCACTTATTCTATCTATCAAATTCTTCATCATCCTAATACTTATTATCCTAGTCACCCTCTTAATCATCCAAA
>MU227386.1:2849117-2863736 GCA_018584345.1 Thuja plicata | reverse complement strand
TAATTTAATATTAAATATCAAATTTCATATGATTAATAATAATATAACATATATATTATATTATTATTAATCAACATATATTATATGTATTCTAATGATCATACGACTGAAGATACAAACATTAACAGACTGGATAAGGATATGAACTTATAACACTTTTTGTGGTGGCTGATGGGGTTGGTATGGAGGTTGATGCTGCAATTTTTGTTGGGGTTGTTGGTAGAATGAAGGTTGTTACTATTGAGGAGGTTTTTAGTGAGTAGATGGTGTGTATGTCTGACTGACATAGGGTTAATACATAGAATAAATTCTAAAAGATACGTAATAACTTTGGTTAGGGATGCTGGTCCTTGGTGTAGCAAGGTAGTTCATATAGATAGATACAACTATGGTATGGGCACTAGCCTGGTAAGGTGGTGATGGTGGACCTATTGATTGTGTGAAAGTGGATTTAGGAATGGAAAAATAATTGATATATGCAGGTCCAAAAGTGGCTTTTCATTTAGGTTGAGTGGGTGGTGGACGTGTGGTATAGGAGCACTATGAAGACCCAACATATTTAGGATTATTTTGAAAGTTTTTTGATGAAATTTGATGTAATTTTTGGGATAATGGAGAGGTGTGTACTGAGAGGTGAGGGGTGAATTAGTACCCTTAAAATTTTTTAATCAAATCTTTGTAACCTACTGTTCTTCAATAACTGACTGAGCAGATTGCATACACCAAACATATAGTATCACTACTAAAATGTAAATGCATGTAAACTAAACAATACACATACATGAAATTAAGTACTCATGACACTAGTATTTTGGTATTGCCGAAAACTCCTGTTAGAAGGTAAAAATTGCAGTGGGGATGAGACCCACAAAACTTCACTGCTGTAGAAATAAAGTAGCCTATTAAAGCTTATAAAGAATGATCACTTATGATGATCTTAACCTATTAGGATTAACAATGAGATCGATTAGATCTACCTCGTGTGAGGATTTAGCAACACAAAGTATGTGTGCGCTCGGTTAAGAGAGTTACAAAAGATGGTTAAGTCTACTTTGTTAAGAGATTTAGGGGTCTATAACAATTGTTAGAGAGTAATAGAAATTTGATCTAAAATATATACAATCTCAATATTTCTGATATAGATCCATTAAGTACATAAAAAACATATTACCTCAATGTGAATGATAATACCTTCTGCCCTATTTTTCTTGGTAGCCTTGCCTTAATTCTAAAAACTGATTTCTACAATGTAGTATTTGTCCTTAAAACCCTTGTCTGATCTCTGATGTCTGTAGTATGGTGGCTACTTGATCAATATATTACAAAAAATGACATCTATACATTATATATATCAAACTATTTGACCTAATTAAGGCTTAACAATTACATCCCTAACCTAAGATCAATGGTGTACATAATTTACCTTGATCATCAACACATAGGAGACATAAACAATTAATGTTGTATATCTAGAATTAATGCTCTCCTCGATCGTGTAAACCATTATCTAGGTTGGAAAAAAAGATGTTACATAGAATGATGTGCCATAAAAAAATTTTATGTAGCCTCTGGTCCACTCGATTAATGTTGTCTCTTGGTGCTCGGTGTAGTCTATGTATCTCGGTTATACTATTGTTTGGTTAAACTGTGTAGCTTGGTGTTGTCTACTGCTTGGTATAGTCTATCTATTTGGTTATCATTGCACTTGGTTAACTCTGGGCGTGATCAGTGCTCTTGGTCAACTCTATACTTTGATGATTATATCGACTATCCTATTTGTGACTTTGTTACCGACTGTCCATTTTGTGTGCTTGATAACTAATGACAACTTCAATGCTCAATTGGAGTAACATTCTCCCCCTTTGGCATTAGTATCAAAAATTTATTACTATACATAGTACTATAGATAGTGTACATGGTGACTCCCCCTTTGTACATGCTTGATATGTGTATATGAACTCCTCTAAATTATAGTATCCCCCTTTAGTATACTTATATACATATATTTCCCCCTTTTTTAAAAATAATAACAATAGGAATATAACTAACACTTTGTCAAAAATGTTAGGATGGGTGTTCTTGAGAGTTTATAGTAGCTTCTCCCATTCCTATTTTAAGTGCTCTAGGGTGAGCAGCTCTAAATTTAGCTGAGCATGCATATCATATATGTTATTTGTCACTGAAAATTCTGGGGTGGCAATCAGGTACTTTGCCAATGTCACATGTTTTTGCATCATAAACAAATGTGATAGTAATGTTTCCTAGAGCTTGGTTACTTGTTCTCTCATTTTCTCTTCTTCTTTCTTCAAGTCTAGTCTCAACCACTGGTTTTGGAGTACCTTAGTGTAATGCATCTACAATGCATGTTGCTTGGTTGATAGACTATTTGCACTATCCTTAAGATCTTGATCTATTTTCTTTATCTTTTCACTAATCTTGGTAGTGAAGTGATCTAACGTGCATAACTGCTGTAGAATTGTAATGGATTCAGATATTATTATTTCTATTCCATTCACAAATTCAGATAGAGTTACCTTGTGTACTGCCACTGCCTGGCTGATCTTCTTTGTGACCTTGTATTGTATCTTCTTCTCAGCTCGCTCTTCCAATTTCTACTTGGCATTAATGTCAGGTTTGTTAATTGCCTCGGTGAGCAGTGCAATTTGATCAATGATGGGGGTTGATTCATTGATATCTAAGTCAGAGACAACTTGTTGTAGGATCTCCTTGGAAGCTTCCAATACTTATGCATTCTTATGTTCTTGCCTTAATCTGTCTTGTGTTGCTTTCCTGGTGCATAATTCACCATATTTATTCAATGTTTCTGGATCAAGTGTCCTTGGATCCCATGCTGGAATCTCTATGATTTCATCTAAAGTAAAAACATCTTTGCTTCCTTTCTTCTTCTTCTTTTTCTTTCCTTGGACACTAGATGAAGAAGATAAAGTTAATTCTAATTGAGGCCTTTGCTTGATTTTAGGCTTTGCTTTCTCGGTACTCGGTGTGATGATTTGGTGAGGTGCTTCAATAATAGACCTTGTATTTGTAGTATAAGTATCTACTATATTATCTGTGTTGTGTGTATTACCTTCACCTTTTCCTTCTTCATCATTGGCCTCTTTTTGTGCATCACCTTGTGTTGTTCCACCACTATGGTCGGTCTGTGTACCTTGCTGATCACCATTGTCTTCATTTGTATCTGTAACCTGCTCGGGTGTCTACTTTTGTGCTTCACTCTCTATTTAAATAGCTTGTACTAAAATAGGTAACTGGTCTGGTACATTTACTCGAGCGACCTCTGTTGTGTCTTGTTCATCCAAGGTCTCGGTTGCTCCAACTATCTCATCTTCTTTAGCCTTATCATCAAGATTATCTTCAGTTATGTCATTTATTATGATCTTTGGGTGACTCATATTAGTCAATAATTGAAAAATTCAATCTAATACATTGTCAACATCTGCATCATCAACATCTATTGGTTCTATGCTCGATTGATCTCCCTCGGTGTTGAATGTGGATGCAATGTATATTTCTTCCTTGGTTTCCTTGATATCTTCTGGTGGATTCAACAATTTATTCCAAATTTGGGTGCTCTCTATATCCACTTCCTTCAAGTTTCCTTGTAGGATGTTCAATGATTGTGCCTTCTTAGAAAATTTCTTGGCATACTGTTGCATGATATTATTTATTTGTTCTACTATGTAGTCAACTTTAATAAGGCTGAGAGTTGCCTCTCTCATCTGTTTCTCAGTTTGAAGTGCATAGGTCCATCTTGATGATATCTTATCATACAAATATGAGGGAATATAGGTATTAAATTCAACTAAAACTTACTTAAAGTTGATCATCATACCTATAATTTCTTCTTCAATTTTATCCTTGTTCTCGGTCGTCAGGTCAGAATATGCATGTATCTTTGGATGTCCTAACCGTTCGATTGTTAGGATTGCCTCTAAAATTTCATCAATGGTCTGAGGTGTCTTATTCTATACAAACTTGAATTGATCTGGATTCTCGTTAGAATCATCCTTGTCATCTTTGCTCCTTACATATCTCTTCCTTTGTCTCAGTGCAGGATTCTTGGTAGTACCCTTCTATTTTCTTTTTTGGTATGTAAACTTTGGTGAGGATATGGTTATCTTTGCAATACCTTTATTCAAAGGTGGGGAAACCATAGTCACCAATTGTGATCTGGTCTATGGTGGAGACTTTGTCTTTATGTTTTTTCCCATTTTGGCCTCAGGTGCCTTATCTTGTGCTTCATCTGATTCAGTGGCATCAACATCATGTTCAGGTTCATCATCTTGACCGACTGAGGTCTACTCCTTGGTATCATCTATAGACTTGTCTAATTCTTCATCTGTTATAGAAAATTTTCTATTTAGAGTCTTCACAATCTTAATATTTTTCTTGCCCATCTTTTGAACTTGTATACCAATGGATATTCGGGTCTGGGCTTCATCAAATGTGCTAAATCTCATGGAAGATTTATTAACAGGATCATTTAACTATTTTTCAATAGCCTCTGAAGCAATATCAATATCTAAATCATAATATAATTCCTCGGTTGAACTACTTTGATTAGAGTTGTGTCGGTTTCTACTACAAAACATATATCATGTTTTTACTTATCTACCGATTGCAGTGGAATTTGAGTCCTCTTTTCCATCCTAGTCTTAAAATTAGCAAAATAGTCATTCATGACTGGCTCAAAATTTGTTCCTAGGCTTGTTATCATATCATTTATTTGCATTGTAATTGGTCGGTTGGACTTCCATTTAACTGTGCTGATGGATGGAAAGAAATTTTGTAGGTAGAAGAATGTGCATAGTAGTAGTGAACCAAACTTACATGTATTTGACCATGCTGATCTGATAGTCTTCATGTTTTCCTCAAATTGCCTTTGCAATAGCTCTACAAGATCAAGTTGTAGTCCTTTCTTGACAATCTTGTATGCTATGTCAACTACTCTGCATGCAACATTGTTTGGTCTTCTAGACTGGAATATCTTGTAACCAATGACATATGCACTGAACCTCATTTTAGGATCACCAATGCAATTTATCTTCAGACCTCTACCATCCCATTCAGCTCTTGTTAACTTCTCTATTTCGGTTCTCAGTGGGTGCCTTAGGGATTTGGATTTATAAAAAATGGGGATACCCTGTCACGACATGAATAGCATCCTTTGTTATCTTCTTGGGCTCATCCATCTAGAGCTTTCCATCATGTACTCAGCTCAAGACAATGTGGATCCACTCGGTGTGAAAGACCTTTGGGGAATTTAGGGCGTTGGTTAACCCTTTAACCTCTAGATGTTTATGATCTTCTTTCAATTTCCCATCTGTGCATAGTGACTGATAAGTCAACATAAGTTCAAAGTCCCCAATTTTTACCTAGTTTGTAGTGAATGTAGGCATGCATGTCTTGGACTAACAAAACCCTAAGTGGGATAGATGAAAACATGCCTTTGTCATCTGGTTGGGCTGCAACCTATGGATGGAACTTATAGTTTGGTTCTATGCAAGTGGAGTTCTTCACTAAAACAATATTTTCATACTTCTCCATCTTATCTTTCATGGTTCAAGATGTGGATGACATGATTTATGGTTTAGGGTTTGTGTGAAAGTGTTCGAATGACTCAGTGATAGAAGAATGCGTAATGACTAACCTTAATACTGCTTGGAATGTCCTTGAATATCTATAAAATGCTCAAAAATGCTCTGCTATAACTTTGCTCTCTTTTCACTGTTCTGCTCTGTGATTGCGGTGTGAACAATGAGTTCACATTGATCAAATTTATAGAAAATAACTTAGGGCGGTGCAATAAATTATTTTCAACAACTGCCTGGTGAAAAAACATTATGCTTGATTAATACTAACAATACTTCAGCTCGGTGAGTGTACTATATACTCGGTTACCATAGCAACTCAGTTTTCTCTTCATATATTCACCGACTGACATTTCTAACTCGGTACACATTAACTGACTCAATAAGATCAAAGAAATAAAAATGTAATACCATAGTGCATCTCAATTCATGCTAATTTTTCATATGTGCAATGTATATAGGAACTGATGTAAGATATAGCTTTGCAAAACAAGTTCCATACCTTCTTGTATTGCTCAGTTGGAGACGGTGGAGCCACCTAATCCATTGGATTAGGTGTCACAAACTAGTGTGCTTGGTCCTGCATTATCATTTGATGCTCTCCTCCACATTTGATTTCTAATCCTCATAATTTCATCAATTGTATTGCCATTTCCATAATTGTTTGTTTGGTCTGTACAATCTCTGCTTAAATGACCAACTTTATGACAGTGAGAACATGTCATACCAGAGATTGACCAATTCCTTGACTTGGTTCGCCATTGTCTCATACAATTTTCTGCTATATATCCATATTTACCACATGTTGTACAACTAATCCAAGTGTTATAATCCCATGCATAAGTATTGCCTTTTCTTCTCGGTTGATTTACCTTTTCTTGTCCTTTAGGCTTCCATATTTGATTTGTGTTCTTCCTGCATGCTTGTGATGTATGACCATGCATGTTGCAATTATGACAATATTTATCCATGTATGGTTTCTTTTGTGGTTTGTTCAACTTGGATCTACACTCATGTGCTTGATGTCCATGCTTATTACAGTTATAGAAAATACCATTAAATTTAGGAGGGTTTCTAGGAATACCGTTTGCTTTGCTCCTGCAAACATTTGATGTGTGGCCTAGTTTTCCACAGTGATGGCAAGAGGGCTTCTTAGGTTTCGGACTTGAGTATACATTCCTCTGTTCAGCTTGATTTGATGATTCTTCTTGCTCAGTATACCTTAATCCGGTATTGTTGTTCAGTCTTCTTTGATAGTTCAAAAATTCATCCATTCTCTTAGTGCTTTCTTCAGATCTCTTAATCACTTCATTATGTTGTTGTAAAATCTTCAATTCATTTCTTAGTTTCTCATTTTCTTTTTTCAATACACCAATATCTTCTATTCTTCTTGTAATTTTAGTATTCACTTGGTTTGCCTCATGATTCATAGCAACCACTTGATTAGTGATCTCAAAGTAATGTTCAGTAAGTCTCAATATCTCAGATTCTTTCTCTTGTAACTTTTCAGTCATCTATCTTCTATCATCAACAACCATGTTTCTATCTTTTTCAGCTTTCTTTGCATCATTCAAGACTTCAACCATTCTAACCATTTGTGTATCTTAACCTATATGCAGTGCTTTCACTTGTTCAATTAGTTGTTGATTGCTCTCAGATATCTTGATATGATTCCTTTAGATGAATCAAATATGCTACCAGATTCAAATCCAGATGTGTGAAATGGGTCATGGATATTTTATTCATGAAAACCAGTCCCATGATAGCGAAGTGTCATGTCCTTTATCTTAATCAACATCTCCATGAGTTTTTCTTTGGCTTCCTTATATTGTTCGACATAGATATGCAAATGTAACTTCTGATTTCCAATAGTTTTATCAAGTGTATGCCTTTCCATTGTAAGATCTTTTCTCTTCAATGATTAAACCTTTAAACAAGAGAACTAGCTCTGATACCAATTGTTGGGATAATGGAGAGGTGTGTACTGAGAGGGGAGGGGTGAATCAGTACCCTTAAAAACTTTTAATCAAATATTTGTAACCTACTACACTTCAATAATCGACTGAGTAGATTGCATACACCAAACATATAGTATCACTGCTGAAATGTAAATGCATTTAAAGTAAACAATACACATACATGAAATTAAGTACTCATGACACTAGTATTTTGGTATCGTAGAAAACCCCTGTTAGAAGGTAAAAACTATGGTGGGGATGAGACCCACAAAAATTAACTACTGCAAAGATAAAGTATCCTGTTAAAGCTTACAAAGAATGATCACTTCTGATGATCTTACCCTGTCAGGAGTAACAATGAGATTGATTATATCTACCTCATGTGTAGATTTAGCAACAAAATGTATGCATGCACTCGGTTAAGAGATTTAGAAAAGACAGTTAAGTCTACTCTGTTAATAGATTTAGGGGTCTATTACAATTGTTAGAGAGTAACAGAAATTTGATCTGAAATATATACAATCTCAATATTGCTCATACAAATCAATTAAGTACTGTTGGTGAATAGATTTGTCTCCGTGTTAATTTCAAATTATACTAACTCTATGCCTCTTGGGAAACAAACTATCCTACAATAGTTGGACAAGCATGAGATGATTGCTTCCCTCTGAATTGTTTGAGGTACAACTCCCTATCAGAAATATCTATTGAAAGTCTGAAATTAAAACCAATGACTATACTTTTAACCTGAAAGCACATAAGGATCACTCAGATAATCTTTGGTATTGAGGTAAAATCAGACGAAAAGAATAAAGAACAACAAAAAAGAAAGGCACAACTTCTTTGATTTAGAAAACAATAATCTTGAACTGGAATAAAGAAGGGAATTGTTTAGAGAGATAGATAAACACCATGCATTTACTACAAACCAATAATGAGAGATATACCAATTCACGAAGAAATTGATATGTCATAAATCTAAATTCACAGATTTAAATTTAACATGCATCCGAATAACATGATCACACAAAACTAAGTCTGAGATTAATCCGATCCAAAAATATCCTTCTATTCAATTCCCATAGAAAATATGTAAAATCTTAACGAAATTATAAAATGTTGATCTAAGTCTAACAGATTCCAAAATTTTATCATCCCTTTTTCAGTATCATGTTCCATCATAAATAGTTTAACAGGTTCGAGAGGCTTCCCTTAAAACTTGGTCTCTCAACCTAACCGAAAAGAAACGGTTTTAGACCAGTAAAATAGATAGAGTAAAAGTTTTCTGACAACAGTTAAAACATAAACAAAATGCCCCAAACATAGGCATGAAAATCATCATGTGATCATGTGTCTTTAGTTATCATTTCCAGATGTGGCTCCTCAGACTAGCTTCCATCTCTGGAAAGTACTCACTAGCTCTTGGATCGGGTGGGATTGGAGATTCTTCACACTGTTTAGCTTCGCGCGACATGCGCGCTTTTCCCATTTGAAGTTCTGAACCTTTTCTAACTATCTAGGTAACTTCCCCCAATTTAGGTATAGCATGGACTCCACATTAGCAACCCTGGTGAAGTCCTCGGCTGTAATCTCCTCTTTTTCTTTAATATCATTCATTGCATCTTTGAAACTTTTGGTCATAGCTTCTGCATCTATATTCCCTTCGGTGAACTAAAGTATGCCCGATGGGTTCACAACTTTAAAGTCTTCCAGTGCATTAGTATGCATTTCTTTGACCTCTTTCTCTATGGCATGCAAGCTTGAGATCACCAATTTAAACAGGCTGCTTTTCCAATTCATATTCTTCTTGAGAATGAAGAGCATACATGCATATATGAGTTTCATAGGATTCTATGCCAGGAACTTCTCAACCCCATATCCTTCTATCTCAATAATTTGGGACATAACAATGGCACACTTTTCCTCATTCGATTCCCAAGTTGGTATCAAGGTATTGATCTCCCCAATCAAAGCTTCTCCATCTGCAAAAGCTACTACAAACTCCTGAATGAAGTTATTTCCTTCTAAAATGATGCCACCGACCCAGTTTCTCATAGATGTCATCAAAGTTATACCTTGATGCATTTTCTTATTATCTGTAGAGTTAGGGTTGAAATCTTGTGGAGATTGGGCTAGAGGTAGGGCCCCAACCTCGTTGAGCGCACTAAGGAACTCGGCCATCGTTATCATGAGCTATTTGAGTTCCCACTTCTCCTTGTCATCCTTTTGTGATTGACCAAGCATATGGTCTGCTGAGAACTTGAGAAGGTGATTCTGAGTATCTCTGTTTCCAAATTTCATTTTTGTAATTTCAAAATCTTCAGCTACAGGTTCAAGAATACCCTCTTTCTATTTGATAGTAGCTATTTCAGCGGTCACTTTGCCTATTACAGGGTCTGTAATTAACCTTGCATTGCTCTTTTCTTTCTTCATCTTTGGGGTATGAGCGACATATTTGGTAACAATATCTTTAACTGGTAAAGAAATAGGCTTGAAACTACATTTCTTGCTTACCGATTCAGTTAGCCAAGGAGGAACTGAATTATGAACCATCCCATTTTCAACATTCTTGGCGAGAGTCACTTCTTCTTGTTGAACCTCAAACTTGTTCATCATTGCATCTTGAATCTCTTTGTTCTATTCTAGTGAAAGAGAGAGGTCATAATCATTAACATCAATGTCAATGAAGCTGGAGTCAGGAGAAGCCATCCGAGACTGACTTTCAGCCCTCATTTAGATCTTGTTCGGGGTGCAGTTGGATGTCCGTTGGGCGCAAATCTTTTCTTATTTGAAGGAAAATTACCAACATAAGGATTCAGAGAAGAAACATTAGGGGGATCAGGCTGGACCTCAATTGAGATTGATTTGACATAAGTTTCTTTAGGAGAGGTGATCTTCTTCTTATTTGATTTCCTTCTTTTTAGCCAATCATCCGTGCAGGCTAGAATGAACCTAGCTCTCAGGTTGATGTTTTCTTCTTCGTTCCTCGTCCAATCTACCTTCGACATAAATTCTACACTGGGTTCAGTAAAACTAGGTTCAATTACTTCTGACCCATCTTCAATCACATAAGATATCTCAAGTTTTAGCTACAGACTTCTAATTTGAGGGATCAACAACCTGGAATGGTCTCTTATCTGAATTGCCCCTTCACTTCCTAAATCCTCCCATAAATCTTCTAAGTGCGGGGTCGGGTCCATTTGATGTTTCAAATTGAATGCCTTTATGGCAAACCCTTTATTATCAAATGCCCTTCTTGACTCATAAAACTGCATGTGAAAGCCAACCAAATTGCTACCTATTACTGATGCATCTATCATACTCTTGCATACCAGATTTCCAAGTCTGATTGGAAACATTGTATCCCACTTATCTTTCGGAAAATTATTCTTTATTACTATGAACATTTGTCTATAGATTTATGCTAAGATGAAACAGTCAAAGCAGAACCTGGGCAATCTGAGAGGTTCTTCATCAAAACCGTCGACTCTTAGATAGGTGAAACGAGGAAATTGGATATAGAAACTCCCAAAAATTTAAACCAACTTTTGGGCCTCTGGAGAAATTCTCTCAACCGGGGTTCCAGCTAACTGGTTACACAATCTCCCGAGAAAGACATCATGAACCCTTCTATACTCTTCTAAGACTCTGTCCTTCCTTAACATAGGGCAATACTCAAAAATGGTTATGTCTCCAGTCCATGGTTCATGAGGAATTCCGGTAAGATCCTGGGTACATGTGAGGCAATAGGTCAAATAGGAGGACATATAGAACTCTTTTCACATAGCTTGTGCCTATTTGATCAGATCTTTGAGTGAGCTCGTGATTATTTCAGCCCTGTCTAGATTCTATTTTCCTTCTAACACAATTTTGATGAAATGATACATCCAATCTTCAAAGAGAAGTACTTGTTCTGAACCTCTTATTCTGTGCAATAAAACCATGATATTATGGATGTGGGTCTTCATATGGTCCTTGGTTAGAACCTTGGGTAGTCCAGAACCGCCCCTATAATTTGATATAGTCCACTTCCAGGCTATGTTACTAAGATTTTTATTACTCCTTTCTCAGAATTGCGCTAGCGACTGAGTGGGAGTAAAACTAGAAAAAGTTTCATCTAGAATTTTGAAGATGGACATTATTGTTTCTCGGTTTATGGTTAAAATACTCTTGCCCTCATTATTCAACACACCCTTAGACTTGATGTCATAATGATATATGCATTGTTGAATAAGCTCTGGACATATCACAACTGGAGGAAAAGCAACAGCTTGGAGTAAACCACTAGACAAAAACTCTATAGTATACTCGTCTTCCACTGAATCTTTCAACACTTCAACTAGTTTTTCTACCTCGACTCCGAAAAAATTTGTGTCTGTAATAATTGGGGTTCTATAGATTAGGTTTGCAGTGTTTCCAAAGAAATGCATGCTAGACCTCATCTCTTTCTATTTCTACTCAAGCAAATAAAGACTGCAATTCTTTGAGAAAAGCGGATAATCATGCATAAAATAGTGAAGCAAATGGAGGGCTTATTGGGAATTACCTGCTTTTTGTTGAAATGAAAAACCCACACTTTTTTCCTCCACAGCTGAGACTCCACAACTTAGCATTTGGAAGAAATGAGCCGAGGAAAGAGAATTTAAAGAAACTCACTGTGTGAGGAAAATCAGCCGAGGCATGAAAATTAAATGTCGCGTGTAAGCTGGAATGAGTTGAAGCCATTGATGTGACATTTAACCATTACTTCACTTAATTGAGCCCTCTTTAATCATTATTGCAATATTAAATGCTATCCCTCTGTTCATGCCGAAAGAACATCTACCTTAACCCGCATTGCCAACTGACTCTTCCCACGTGGCTAACCACTTGTCCAAATCACCGTACCATTATTTTGGTAGATACACTCTTATGTGCTATATCATCCATCAATTCAGACATCACATCACCTTTGCACTTTATTGAATCCTTCATTTAACTACTTTGAACTACTGTGAACTGAGGTTCAAAGAGGTTCGAAGCAGTTTGATGACGTGTCCAGGGTCCCACCTGCAATCACCGAAAGTAAGTCAAAAACATTTTATTGAACTACTTTGAACCGAGGTTCAAAGTGGTTCATGAAGGAAAAATTGATACCAACACTTGACCGAGAGAACCAGCTCTCACGAGATGAGTTCACGACACCTTTAAAGAATAAGTTCAGAGGGAAAACTGTCATTTCAAAGCTTTTTTAACATGGACTTCTTCTTCCCAAAAAGGGGGGAGGGAACTTAGGTAAGACTTCAAGGAAAAAATCAAAGGGTAAGACTTCTTTGATCATGGAGACTCAAATAGGACCTAACAAGTACATAACAAACATATCACCTCAATATGAATGATAATACCTTCTGCTTTGTTTTGCTCGGTAGCCTTGCCTTAGTTCTTAAAACTGATTTCTGCAATGTAGTCTCTGTCCTTAAAACCCTTGTCTGATCTCTTATGTATGTAGTATGGAAGCTACTTGATCAATGCTTGATCAACATATTACAAAAATGATATCTATACATTATATATATCAAATGATATGACCTAATTAGGGCTTAACAATTACATCCCTAACCTAAGATCAACGGTGTACATAATTTACCTTGATCATATACACATAGGAGACATAAACAATTAATGTTGTATATCCATAATTAATGCTCTCCTTGATCATGTAAACCTTTAGCTAGGTTGGAAAAAAATTTGTTACATAGAATGATGTTCCATAGCAAAATTTTATGTGGCCTTTGGTCCACTCGGTTAATGTTGTCTCTCGGTGCTCAGTGTAGTCTGTGTATCTCAGTTATACTATTGTTCGGTTAAACTGTATAGCTCAATGTTGTCTACTACTTGGTATAGTCTGTCTATTTGGTTATCACTACACTTGATTAACTCTGGGTGTGATTAGTGCTCTCAGTCAACTCTGTACTTTAGTGATTATACCTACTGTCCTATTTGTGACTTTGGTACCGAATATCCATTTTGTGTGCTTGATAACTAATGACAAATTCAATGCTCAATTGGAGTAATAGTAATAAGGTCTGTTAGACCATTTTGGATTGATTTATTTTATGTTTTTAAGGCTTTCAAATCCATTTATTATCATGTGTTCATATAGGACATAGTTGGTCAAACTATGGTCAAAACTCTCAAAATTATATTATGAGAGTGAAAATGTTGATTTTTAGGTTTGTAAGCCTTAATAGGAATTTTAAAAATGTTTTAAGGTCCTAGGAGGTTTTTCAATGGTTTTGTTGGTTATTGGAAAGGTTTTACACTTACAAAGATACCAATACACTCTTCAATACATTCTCTAGAGAAGCCAACTCCAATTATCAAATCCTTAAAAGGACTGAACCAACTAATAGGGATACTGAACTATCCCTCTACACTTTAGGTTTACAAAACCAAGGGGGGGGGGCTTCCTTTAATGCCCTAGAATACACACTAAACCCATGATTGACATTAATAAAAGAAAATATCATATAAGACTCAACATAACCTAGAGATACTATATAATGGCTAATTATCTGTTGAACATCAACCTTGCTTGGAGCATGAGATGAAATATACCATAGCTAAACTGGAAAATAAAAAGAATTTTATCAAAAAATGGAATAACTAGATACCCTAAACCAAATAAGATAATAATTTCAGCAATTTATAGACCAGTTCCTTATCCATTGGGTAATATCCTCAATTTGAAACTGTAACGCCCCGCTAGGAAACTCGAGAGGACAATACTTAAAATATCTATAAGATGCAAGTAATTTTATTTTTTTTGGTTTAACTAGAATAATATTCATCATTGTACTTCATATCTCTAAAACAAAAAAATACTTTTCTACAACTTGAATGCAAGATTTATTCAACTTAAGTCCTCACAGGTTCCCAAACATCGCTACTAAAGCAACATTATCTAAACTATTTACATGCATAAGATATCCATTTAATTATGAGCTTAAAAGATCTACATTAATTTTAATGCACCAAGGTAAGTTTTCCTAACTTGTTTCTTTCATTAA
>MU227386.1:2825443-2839427 GCA_018584345.1 Thuja plicata | reverse complement strand
TCTGAAACACAACATAGAAAGATTAACTAAGAATAATACTATGAAGGATAAATAAAAACAAATCACACAACCAAATGAATGCAAGTGACCACAAGGCACCAATTACAACAATGCCCAATCGGGTGTGCTGGATCTGGGTTTTTCACCCAAAGGTTGTTTGACAAAGAAGGAACCCTAATATTCCCAAATTGGAATAATGAAAAAGGAAGACTCATTCAAGTGCCTTAGTACTATCTCCATAACAATAACCATCGAGGATTTGAGGGCACACTCAGACCTATGAAGCCAGGTGAAGTTGATGCCCGGTACCTGCAAGCCTGCATCACAAAGAAGAAATACATGTGCATAGATATACATATAAGAAGACATTGTAGACAAATGACTAGGATCGATACATCGTGTGGACCTCAGCTATGTGAGTAACTATGACTTCATCCTGAATCATGCAAACACATCATGTATATACACACACACACACCAAGAATGTAGAATCATCCTAGCAAAGTTTAGACTCTTGAGCATTGGGTTAGTATCTAATCAATACTAATAATAAATCAACATAATCATGAGACAACCCAAATCATCAAGTGACATACAAGATTCATCAAAAGTAACCTTAACAGAAGAAAATATAAATAATCGCTTATATATATTCATATATAACATCCTAACTATATTCATAAAGGTCTTGAAGCTCCTCAATACATACATAGAGATAAATAAATACAAAAATTATACCTTTAGACAGTATGTCTGATATTAGAATCCTCGAGTACTTGTTTATGAAATCATTGTAAACAAACTATTGGAATAGATCAAACAAGTATCATGAACAACTTAAGTTGTAAGAAAAAATTGAAACATCTTACTTCGTTCTAAAACACAAAACTTATTTTAGGGTTAGAGGGGTATTACATCCTCCCCCCCTAAGATTTGACACCTTTGACAAAATGACATATGGCACTTTCGTATGGAGGTAATCAGATATAATTTATTTGAGTTGTGTAGGATACCCACAACTTTTGATGAAAAATTAAAGGTAGCTATTCAAATAATTTCTCTCCCTATAAAAAATCTCAAGTGTCATGACAATAACCAATTGAAAAAAGACAAAATTGGTGAGTTTCTAACTACTTAAACAACCTTCTTTTTATTCATCTCTATCTCCCACCTGAAGAATTCCCTATCTATTGGCCACTGAAAGGTTTTGACATTCTCTATCTAGATAAGAACTTCATTCCATCAAGAATCAGTTATGGCTCTTGTATCTAAGATGAACTTAACAAGATCCACCTTAGCTCTAAAAAGATTGTCTATTACTTCATTGAAGCCAGGTGTATCAATGTCCTTTGTTAAATTCAATAGATTCTCAATGCTCTCCATAATTAAATCAAAATCCCATGTCCATGTAGGGATGTCCTTCAACTTTCCTTCATTATCATAAATACTAGGGAAGTAATTATTATATGATTCTACAAATATTTGCAGCTTCCCTTTTATTATTTGATCTTTTCTTGTAAATTAATCCACTAATGTACTAACTGTACCCACCATATCCTTAGTATCAACAATCTTATCAAGAAAATGAGGCATGTATACCAGAATTGTTGTAAGCTTCTCCATTGACATGTTCCTACTTGGCCATAGAGTAAGAATAGGATTCAGGAAAGCCATGTCTTCTACACATTTCCCTCAGCAAATTGAAAAGATGCATGAGAATTGCGAACCCTGTGCTGTAGGATATCCATCAATGCTTTGATCCCCAAAGTAATATTTTCCTCTCCTATTTCTTCTATCCTTTTAGCATACTTATTTAACTTCTCATCAACCTCAATAGGTATAATAACATTTGAGTCAGAAGGGATGAAATCACTAGTCTCCACAGAAGCATCCACCCTTTCACTAATAGTAGGCATATTGGCTAACTTTTCAGTTAGCTCAGCAATCTTTTCCTCTAACTAAGAATTTAGCATAAGTTTCCCCTCACATTCCTTGGATAACCTAATAAGGCTATTATATGTCTCTCTAGCCCTCTTCTCTAAATCCTTTGCCTTATCTCTGTTCAAGAAATATACATGGGTCAATAGGTCTGCAATCTCCACATTGCTCACATTTTTGATATTCCAGATGAGCTTTTTACCTTGCCTCTGATCCTGTATGTCAAGTATATTTGGCTTTGGTGTAGTTGGGGAAAGTTACTAAATTTCTAATGTCTTTCTCCTTGGGTCAAAACCTGAGCCTCTGATGAAATCCCCAACCTCGACCTTGGACTTGAAGATCTGATCTGGTTGTTTTATTATATGGTCAATTAGGAAGGATGATTGCATGTCCCATCCAGGCAACAAAATAATACCACTTCTCTTCACTATTTCTCTTACATGTACTAAAGATATTGTATGGTTGTCAAGATCATATTCCTAAAATGATTTCACTAGTCTTTCTTTGTTTTCCTCTATATCATCTTCATGGCCCAAATTGATCTTTAATTCATTTTATTTTAACTTAAAAAGAAAACTCTTGAACTCCTCAGTTTGGATGAAGTCATCATCCTGCATGAACAAATTAGAAAGCAACAATATATCATCTATTTTTGTAACTAGTGCTAGACTTGATTCCCTAGTTTTGTCACCTTCTGGTGACTTTTGTGCAACCCTCATAGACTATCTTATCTCATGGAAATATAAAGCTTTCTTAGTAACTACTGCTTTAGCAGTATCTTTCATTACCTTAGGAGCATGTTCAATTTTCTGTCTTTTGGATGCTGGCCTTTAAGAAGACACATCTATTAGGATTAAAAAGACAAAGATAACAATTACATGTAGAAATATAACCAATATCAGAGAATATTAAACCAAAATAGAAGAGAACACAAGACACAAAGATTTAATGTTGTTCATCCAATCCCTGGGCTACGTCCACCAATAGCCAGTCCAATATTATTATTATCCAGTGATTACAATCTGATTGCAATACACATTCCCCTTACAACTCAATTACACTGTAAAACATAAAACCTAATAAAAAACCCTAACCATAAGCCAATTTATACAATCTTTATTCCTCCTTAGGGTTAGAACATGTTGGCCCAAAAATTGGCCAACAATAAGCCTGAAAAAAATTCACCGCGTGGACAAGGTAAAACACTTTCTTGATCAGTCACCACAATATAACAATATCCCACTTGGGGATTGATTAGACTCCACATAATCCAACAATTCTCCCACTTGGAGACTGATCCTGTAGCTAAACCACTACCCTATGAAGCTCCCACCAGATCCAACCTTCCTGGACTCTGTTGTTTTGGTAGTCTATTCAATCTAGAAGACCAATCGAAGCTAAATAAGAATTTAGCTTCTTCCTCATCACAACCTTTGTAAACATATATGTTGGATTATCATATGTATGTATCTTTTCTAGGTTTAACTTCCCATAATCCAAAACTGACCAAATGAAATGATACCACAACTGTATGTGCTTTGTCTTTGAGTGGAAAGAAGAATTCTTTGCAAGATGAATAACACTATGACTGTCTGAATATAGATAATTATCTACCTATGGATGTCCCAATTCTTCCATAAAGAATTGAAGCCATATCATCTCCTTGGCTGCCTTTGTAGCAACAACATACTCTTCCTCTGTAGTGGATAAAGCATTCACCTTTTGTAATCGATACATACATAAATTGTAGTACTCTGCCTAGTATCTATATCTCCTGCCAAATCCGAGTCAACATAGCCTTGAATAGTAGTAGTAGTAGAGCCCCCAAAGTGTAAACACTTATTAGATGCACCTCAAAAATGTCTGAGAATCCATTTGACTGCATTCTAATGCTCAATCCCAGGGTAACTCATATGTTGGATGATATCATATTTGGATACTATTCATGCTGTTGATATTCATGGTTTGTCACTGATGTCAACATATGTTTCTATGAAGAGGACATACTAGTTAATTGAATGACAAAAGTGTACAGACACTGTACAGATGTTTCAGAATGATCAAAGACAAGGATATGAAGACAGATATGGGATGACCTTATTCCTAAGGTCACTTGACATGAGGTTACATATTGATGATGTTACAGATGATTTAGTGAAGGTTGGTTTCTGGACTATGACAGTAATGCTTGATAGAGTAGGTCTATGTATTTTGTGTATATCTTACAGGTGAAGATGTTTCAACACATGTGAGCTTATGGGATGACTAAGGACATATTGAAGAATGTTTGTTATCAATCGATAGTTGTGAAAGTACTGGTGATGTCATCCATGGTGTGTATTCTAGAGGAGACCTATTTTGGTGGCCTACTTCAGACTTGTAGTGTGATTTATGAATTGTGAGTGTGGATTGTGGATCTTGGAGTATAAATGATAGGTTATAATTGATGTTTACATGTTATAGGTACTGTGTGTATCTTAGCAAGGGGTTTAACAATTATTTGTATATTGGGAAAGCCTAATTGGCCAACCTAATTAATTATTTGTGTATTAGGAAAGCTTAATTGACCGACCTAATGAATTATTATAATAGGATATATATGAGTGATATTTTCTTTTGGAAAGATGTGGTAGAGATTGAAAATGAAGAGAAGTGAAATTCGTGAGGCTTGTTTTGCTGCTAGATGTAGAGAAAAGTTTGTGATAAAGATACTTTATTAGAACTGACCAAGCAAAGACAATTGCTATCAGATAGTTCACTGGATTGTATATTTCCTATATACACTTGTTCGGATTGTGAATCCTTGAGGGTGGATTTAATCTTCTTTGGGAAGTGTGCCTGGACAGTGAGCCTACTACTTTTATTGACTCCTAATAGGGCTAAATATTTTAACAGGGATACCATACTCTCAATACATTATTTGTGGGTGCTATTTCCCATCGAGGTTTTACCTTTAACAGGGTTTCATTTACAAAAAGTATTGTGTTATTGTGTTGGCATTTACTGTGTCATCATTTGCATTATAGTTTTGGTTTATAAAGTTTGAAGTTTAATATTATATATCACAACTGATTCACCCCCCTCTCAATTGTGCTAGTAAACTATTATTCCTAACATCATATACCAGCTAACGACTCCCACTGCATGTGCAATATCTGGCCTAGTACATACCATATCATACATTAAGCTCCCTACAACTGAAGCATAATGTATCTTGGACATTTTAGCCTCCTCTTCTGGTGTCTTTGGACACATCTCCTTAGTCAATTTCAAATGACCAGGCAAAGGTGTACTAATAGATTTGGCATCCTTCATGGAGAATATTTGCAACACCTTTTTAACATAATTAGCCTGAGATAGATTTAATTTTTTGTGCTTCTTATCTTTGCAAATTTTGATGCCAAGGGTTTGTTTATCTGCCCTTGAATCCTTCATAGCAAAAGACTTTGCTAACTGTTGTTTCAACCCCTTAATATGATCTATGTTAGACCCAGCTACAAGCATATCATCAACATATAAACATAGAATGATGTAGCTATCATCATTCAACCTCTTGAAATAAACATAATGGTCAAAATTACATAAAGTGTATCCACTCTCATTTGAGTTTATCCATTCTCATTCATAAAAGTATCAAATTTAATATACCATTTCCGAGGTGCTTTCTTCAAGCCATATAAACTTTTCTACAATCTGCACACTAAACTCTCCTTACCCTTGACCTCAAATCCCTGTGGCTGTACCATATATATTTCTTCATTCAAATCACCATGAAGAAAATCTGTTTTAACATCAAGCTTCTCTAAATGAAAATCTTTAATAGCCACAATACTTAAAATAGTATGAATAGAAGTCATTTTAACAAATGGAGAAAATATCTCATCAAATTCAATACCATATTTATGTGCAAATCCTTTTACGACTAATCTGGCTTTAAATCTCTTCTTACCTCCATCTTCTTTTTTCAGCCAGTAAACCCATTTATTCTCTAAAGTCTGTTTACCTGAAGGTAACTTACATAAATCCCAAGTCTGATTTTTTAGCAAGGATTCCATTTCTTCTATCATTGATGACTCCCACTAAAGCTTTTTATCCACTTTCATAGCTTCATTATAACATTCAAGTTCACCAACATCAGTCAATAAAATAGAATACAAAGAAGGTGAAAATTAATCTGGAGGTCTACTTAGCCTTGTTGACCATCTAACATTCACAGAGGTGTGTGGTATTTTTTGTTGTTGTTTTTGTTGCAGAGCATAAGGAATTACTGGAACATTATATTTTGGAGTATCATCCATTTCTACATAATCATTGTCTTTATTCTCATGTTGTCGCAACAGATCTTTGTACAACACTTTCTCATTGAATATGACATCCCCACTTCTTACAATTTTACGTTTTTCAAAATAGAAAAGTGTATCCATTTTATTTCCCAGCTCAATCAAGTGGGGCTGGTTATGTTTTTCAGATAGATTGAAGGGGTGCATCCCAGTTATTAATGGTGTTCTCCAATTCATTTTACCTCTGTTCAGTCTGGCTATCCTCTGTCATATTTTCAGGTTTTTTAAGTCTAAACTTTGTCCAAATTCACAAAAACCCTGAAAAACCTAGGTTATCCAAGTGTTAAACGTTACATTTAAACCCTAGGTCATGGCGTGCTCTTTTTCAAAGTTACTTTATATCCACTTAAAACATGTGTTTCATTCTTATCGCCTTGTCGCGCTGGGTTTTTGTCAAGTTCTCCAAGTCACGTGAGTGGGCGACAAGCTTTTATAGGGGTGAATCGCGCAGTTGCGATCTACTTGTGTTTAGTTATGTTCTGTGTGTGAGTGCGTGATGAGATGTTTTAAAATGTGCATCACGCAGTTGCGATGTCTCATGGAAGTCAATGTCTCATGGAAGTCAATGTTTTAAGTCACGCGAGTGCGCGACAAAGTCAGGTTATAGAGGTCGCCCACTCGCTTAGGAACTAACTGGGTTATATTTTGCAGCGCGAGTATGCGACAAGCCAAAGAACATAAGACATCGCTCAGTCGCACAGGCGTAATTCAAGATTCATAAAGGTTGGCGACCGAGAGACCAAAGAGACTGTTCAAGCCATCGCTCACCCGCTGATGTTTTCAGGTGATGAATAATTGAGCCTACGAGTTTGCAACGAGCTGAGGAAAGAAAGTGTCGCTCAGTCGCCGAGCATTTCAGATCAAAGGAAAAGGGCTCGCGATTTTGCGACTGAGGAAAGAGGGGACACATCGCACACTCGCGCATAAGATAAAAGCTAGAGTATTGAGTGCATGAGTGGGCGATGAGTTAAAGGAAGACACCATCCCTCAGTCGCCGGTCAGTAAGATAAAAAAGAAAATAGCTCGCGAGAAGGCGACTAAAGGAAGGAGACATTTGTCGCGTATTCGCGGTCAATGATGAAATGAGGTTTTTAGGCTTGCGAGTTGGCGACCAAGCAGAAAATGGATGCCATCACTCACTCGCGCATGAGATAAAGGTTGAGATATTAAGATCGCGAGTGAGCGACCAGACAGGTTAGAGGTAAAGAAATAAATGTCGCTCAGTCGCTCAGGATCTGAAAGTTGTTCTAAACCGCCAGTGACTATGCGATGAGTTTAAAAGGGAAGGTCGTCGCTCAGTCGCCAGTAAATGAGGGTGATCAGAAAGCAGCTCGCAACTAGGCAATGAAGGAGAAGAAATATTATCGCACGCTCGCAATTAGTCATAAAGTGAAATTTTCAGGCCCGCGAGTGTGTGATGATGGAATAACTGAAAAGTAGAATGCATAGGCGCTCAGTCGCCGAGACTCAGGTGATATGAAAATTTAACTTGCGAGGGTGCGACAAGCTGTCAGTAAAGGAAGCATCGCTCACTTGCATGAGTTCAAAAGCAGAGAAAAAAGTGCCGCGAGTATGCGATAGACATGGAATGACTAAGCAAAATTTAACGTATCGCTCAATCACAGAAAATGAAAAGTGGAGTAAAGATGGGTGGCGAGTATGCGATGAGAAATAATAGAGGATGTGTCGCTCACTCGCAGGGATCTTTCAAAAGGTGAAAAACGTAGCAGTAATGTTGACAGAACCGATGAACTGTTAGAGAAGAATTTATTCAAAGGAGTTGATGATGCATTCATTTGCATTTACCATGTTTTCCGTCTTCAGAGCCCAGGTTGTTCAGTTTGCAGAAGAGAGATATTTTTCTCAGTTTGCAGTATCCCAAGATTAATCAGAGAATTCTAAGTTTCAGGAAATTGTGCACAGAACAGTCTGCTGATATCTGAAATAGATTTGTTTCAATATCAGTAAAAAGAAAAAGAGATTCAGAGTGCGACAGGTCAAGGAATAGAAGGCATCGCTCACTCGCAGAAGGCAACCAGACAGGTGGAAAGATCAGATTTTAAAGGGGTTAGAAGATGCATTTTTTGGGGCTGCAGAAAAGTTATTGCAATTCAGAGACTTTTGTGACTCTTTTAGAGAGATAAGAATGCCTTTATAGGTGGCCATTATGACCAGGTTGACAAGGCATGACTTTTGCAGCCTCTTACACACCTTTTCCACTTGTTTAGAGGTCCCAAAAATAGGCTTTTTTCTCTGTATCCGATCCCTGATATTTTGGCCCTCATAAATGAGGCAGTTGGCTAATTTGTATAAGGATGAGTTGAGGACTCATTTTGTGGAGAGTTCTGATTATGTAAGGAGGCATGCTTTGTGACATTTTCTCTGTCCTTGATGTATTTTTGCAGAAGTCTGCAACTCATTGTGAGAAATAATATGCAGAGTTTGAAGTTCTTGGAGCCAATTTATTGAATTGTGTCAGCCTTGTCTCTTTTCTGCTTGTTTGTATGCATTGTAGATGGTTGATAGGTTAATTGTGAATGATTTTATTTCCTTTTAATCATGTCCCTTTGTAGCATCTACTTGCAGAAGAGTATGTTTTCTTGCAGGTTGTAACTAGTGTCTTAGTTTGAGCTATTAACTGTGAAGTCTTTCCTCTTAACAGTTTAATCATGACCTTGTTATGAAACATTAATGCATGCCTATACAAGAGATTTTTGTTTTACCTCCAATTCAAGTTAGTTGACCCAGGACTTAATCCTGTGTGTGTTATGTTTTCATGTCAAATTTGGTGGATCACCTTAGTTTAGGTTTCATTTCAGCTATTTACGTTTCATGCAATCTTTCTATCCCTTTTCCCCATCAATTTTCAGTCTTTCAAGAAGCAAACAGGTGATCATCATATAGGAAGCCAGCCTAGAACCCAAAGATTCATTCCAGCCATAGTTTACCCACAAACTTGCAATGTTTCCATGTTTCTCCAAAAGGCTAGATTCTGGTTATCTAGCAGGGTGCACTTTTGAGAGCTAACAGTTTTTGGCACGCCCGGTGGGGCTAGTGACTGAATTTTTCAGTCCTTTTTGCACTATTTTTACTATTGTTAGTGTGTACAATAGTATTCTCAGCCTGGAAGAGGTTAAAACTTTACACACTTGGTGACTCGACTTTGGATAGCAGAACCAGTTGGGGCGAAGAGCTAATTTTCTGCTTGTTTCAGCTCTTATGTATTGCTGTTGTTGGTGTGTACAGCAGTAATTTTGGCTTTCAAGAGGCAGATTTACAACACACATGGTGGCTCTATAGAGGAGAATGAACTGGTTTCATAAGATCAAGTGCTGGTATGTTAAAAAATTACATATTATTTTCTGATTTCCAGCCTTTCAGATGATTAGAAATGTCAAATTTTCAAAGACACCATGTATACCCAGATGGTCAATTTGTATTTTCTCCACCCTTTCATGAGAATAATGTCCAAGGAGATCTATTTCAACCATGTCAGAACCAGCAATCACAATATGCTTACAAGCAGCCCATGTCTGCTCAATCTTTTCATCATCCTGCAGATGCTAATGATTTACAAATTAAAGATACTACAAGTATGTTGCAGAACTTGACTATGCAGATTGATGACATTAAGAGGCAGAAAGAATCTGAGTTTTAGCAAGATTTGAGTTTATAGCAAGAAGAATGGTCATATCAGGCTTACCTTCATGAGTAGGAGGCATTAGCTTGTCAGGATGAATGTCATAAGAAATATTTGGTGGAGCAATATAGGCGACAAGAGCTGCAGTATAAGGAGAATTTTCAAAAAGATTTGGCAGCTCATGAGGAATTTCATGAGAAGGAATTGGAAGAGCACAAGGAGTTAGCAAGGGTCCTACTTGCTACAGCTATGAAGTGTGAAGAGGCTCAGAAGATACAACATGTTGAAACTCTTTGCAAAGAATTGGACAAACAAGAGGTTCAGCTTAGAGCAGATCTAGAGGTGCAAAAGAAACACTATGAAAACATATTGGAGGCAAAAGATGAATTGTTAAAGACCCTATTGACTCAAGCTCAGGAAGGTCAATCACAACACCAGGCTGCTGCTGAAAGGGTCCTTATGTCAAGTACCAGTCTTGTTGGACAAAATCAGGAGATGGAAACTTCTTTGTTTAGTGAGCTACCTGGTTTTGTTGGAGAGGATGACATGCTTGAACTAGCACCATCATCAGGCTTTGGACAACAAAATGAAGAATATGAGTGTGTACAAATTTTGCATCCTCAACAGTTAAAAGGTCAAAATGTTCCTATGGATCTTCAAAGGAACTATCATGCGATAAAAAATATTCACCTCATGCAAAAAAATGAGGAAGACTTGGAAGAGGATATGTTCTGGGAGGAGCTGGAGCTTTTCTGCTCAAACATTGATATAAAAACAATATCTCCTAAGTTAGAAATTCATGAGCAGAAACAACTAAGTGTTGAGGAAGCAGTCCAAAAGCCAAACACCAGCAAAAGCAGCTCCAAGTTTTCTCTTTCAAGGGGATGCCCTGTTAGACATTTATCTTGGGGGGAGGATAGCTCACTCATTTTACTGACACCCAAACATGAAGTTCTAGCTGAAGATGCAATAAAAAAGGAGCATGTTCAATCATTTACCCTCTCAGGCAGCAGTGTGCATGCACATCATAAAGAGGTTGGTAGACTAAACTATAGCTTTCAGGAGTTGGAATTATTTGTTGAAATGATATCCAATGTATATGTTCCTCTAGCTGCCCATGAACATGCCTATAATTACAAATTGAAGAGGAAAGGGAGTTA
This sequence comes from Thuja plicata, assembly GCA_018584345.1. Lineage (NCBI taxonomy): Eukaryota > Viridiplantae > Streptophyta > Pinopsida > Cupressales > Cupressaceae > Thuja > Thuja plicata. The sequence goes on along the minus strand of MU227386.1, from coordinate 2,828,349 downwards.
CTTCAGCCAACCAGTAAATGGATTCGTTTAGCATTTCTTCATTACTGGTTAGTTTAGGGTAGGGTAGTTTTCAGTTTCAATAAGTGCTATTTTGCATAGATTAGTTGCAATTCTTCTTTCCCTAAGTGCTGGTTGCACTTTTTAGATAGTTGTTTCTGAGAAAGGGGCCAGCTGCTGTAGTGAACTTCAATTGCATGAGATAGGCATCCATCATATGAAGCAGTCAAAACATGTATCCACTCTTGCGCATCATATACGCCTCCCTCATAGAGCTCTAATTGCATATCATAAGCCATACACAAGTACTGGATGAATTAGGAGAGGTTGTAGTCTGGAGGTGATTGCAGCATTGAGGGGAGAATGTTTTTCAGAGGTTTGGCCATATAAGTGACTATGAGCCCAATGGATATATTGGCAGCTGATCTGTTATGCTTAGCAGGAAAGCATCACGCAGATGTCGCCAGAAATGTTATCCATTTTATTTCCCAGCTCAATCAAGTGGGGCTGGTTATGTTTTTCAGATAGATTGAAGGGGTGCATCCCAGTTATTAATGGTGTTCTCCAATTCATTTTACCTCTGTTCAGTCTGGCTATCCTCTGTCATATTTTCAGGTTTTTTAAGTCTAAAATTTGTCCAAATTCACAAAAACCCTGAAAACCCTAGGTTATCCAAGTGTTAAACGTTACATTTAAACCCTAGGTCATGGCGCGCTCTTTTTCAAAGTTACTTTATATCCACTTAAAACATGTGTTTCATTCTTATCGCCTTGTCGCGCCAGGTTTTTGTCAAGTTCTCCAAGTCACGCGAGTGGACGACGAGCTGTTATAGGGGTGAATCGCGCAGTCGCGATCTACTTGTGTTTAGTTATGTTCTGTGCGCGAGTGCGGGATGAGATGTTTTAAAATGTGCATCGCGCAGTCGCGATGTCTCATGGAAGTCAATGTTTTAAGTCACGCGAGTGCGCGACGAAGTCAGGTTATAGAGGTCGCCCACTCGCTTAGGAACTAACTGGGTTATATTTTGCAGCGCAAGTATGCGACAAGCCAAAGAACATAAGACATCGCTCAGTCGCACAGGCGTAATTCAAGATTCATAAAGGTTGGCAACCGAGTGACCAAAGAGACTGTTCAAGCCATCGCTCACCCGCTGATGTTTTCAGGCGATGAAGAATTGAGCCTGCGAGTTTGCGACGAGCTGAGGAAAGAAAGTGTCGCTCAGTCGCCGAGCATTTCAGATCAAAGGAAAAGGGCTCGCGATTTTACGACTGAGGAAAGAGGGGACACATCGCGCACTCGTGCATAAGATAAAAGCTGGAGTATTGAGTGCGCGAGTGGGCGACGAGTTAAAGGAAGACACCATCGCTTAGTCGCCGGTCAGTAAGATAAAAAAGAAAATAGCTCGCGAGCAGGCGACTAAAGGAAGGAGACATTTGTCACGCATTCGCGGTCAATGATGAAATGAGGTTTTCAGGCTTGCGAGTTGGCAACCAAGAAGAAAATGGATGCCATCGCTCACTCACACATGAGATAAAGGTTGAGATATTAAGATCGCGAGTGAGCGACCAGACAGGTTAGAGGTAAAGAAATAAATGTCGCTCAGTCGCTCAGGATCTGAAAGTCATTCTAAACCGCCAGCGACTATGCGATGAGTTTAAAAGGGAAGGTCGTCACTCAGTCACCAGTAAACGAGGGTGATCAGAAAGTAGCTCGCGACTAGGCAACGAAGGAGAAGAAATATTGTCGCACGCTCGCAATCAGTCATAAAGTGAAATTTTTAGGCCCGCAAGTGTGCGATGATGGAATAACTAAAAAGCAGAATGCATAGGCGCTCAGTCGTCGAGACTCAGGTGATATGAAAATTTAGCTCGCGAGGGTGCGACAAGCTGTCAGTAAAGGAAGCATCGCTCACTCGCATGAGTTCAAAAGCATAGCAAAAAGTGCCGCGAGTATGCGATAGACATGGAATGACTAAGAAAAATTTAACGCATCGCTCAATCGCAGAAAATGAAAAGTGGAGTAAAGATGGGTGGCGAGTATGCGATAAGAAATAATAGAGGATGTGTCGCTCAGTCGTAGGGATCTTTCAAAAGGTGAAAAACGTAGCAGCAATGTTGACAGAATCGATGAACTATTAGAGCAGAATTTATTCAAAGGAGTTGATGATGCATTCATTTTCATTTACCATGTTTTCCGTCTTCAGAGCCCAGGTTGTTTAGTTTGTAGAAGAGAGATATTTTTCTCGGTTTGCAGTATCCCAAGATTAATCAGAGAATTCTAAGTTTTAGGAAATTGTGCACAGAATAGTTTGCTGATATCTGAAATAGATTTGTTTCAATATTGGTAAAAATAAAAAGAGATTCAGAGTGTGACAGGTCAAGGAACAGAAGGCATCGCTCACCCGCAGAAGGAAACCAGACAGGTGGAAAGATCAGATTTTAAAGGGGTCAGAAGATGCATTTTTTGGAGCTGCAAAAAAGTTATTGCAATTCAGAGACTTTTGTGACTCTTCTAGAGAGATAAGAATGCCTTTATAGGTGGCCATTATGACCAGGTTGATAAGGCATGACTTTTGCAACCTCTTACACACCTTTTCCACTTGTTTAGAGGTCCCAAAAATAGGCCTTTTTCTTTGTATCTGATCCCTGATATTTTGGCCCTCATAAATGAGGCAGTTGGCTAAGTTGTATAAGGATGAGTTGAGGACTCATTTTGTGGAGAGTTTTGATTATGCAAGGAGGCATGCTTTGTGACATTTTCTCTGTCCTTGATGTATTTTTGTAGAAGTCTGCAACTCATTGTGAGAAATAATATGCAGAGTTTGAAGTTCTTGGAGCCAATTTATTGAATTGTGTCAGCCTTGTCTCTTTTCTGCTTGTTTGTATGCATTGTAGATGGTTGATAGGTTA
>MU227386.1:2790056-2805921 GCA_018584345.1 Thuja plicata | reverse complement strand
CTCATGTAGATTAGATTCATGTTTATTTTCATAGATTAATCTTGCATTTGTATTTCCTTTCATAGATTAATCATGCATTGTTATCATTTAGATTAATTTATTTTTATGCATTGCAATCATATAGAGTAGATCTCATTTTCATGCATTTGAATCTCTCATTTTATGGTGTACTTTCATAGGCACTAACTAGGTCAATCTGAGGGCCTCCATTTCACACCTTTGCACTCCATGACTAGAGAGCTATGGATCAATATTTGAGGCCTCATTCTTGAGCAACCTTGGATGGAATGATTCATAAAAGTGTGTCAACATTTTAGCACACACCTACCACCCATAGCCTTGTTAGAAAAGTTCCCTTCTTATTCTTTGGGCTTAGGTATTCCTTGTCAGCAAGTATTAATTTCCAAATGAACTCAATAATTCCTACCCTAAGAGGGACATGTTTTGGTAAAATGTGAGGTGACTGAGGATACCCATAAACCCCAATGATTGTAAAATTATCAAAAAGGAAAGCATCACTCAATTATGCATTGTAGACCCCTTGCTATTTTCATGCAGAGGTCTAATGATTCTTCTGAGGTTAAGAGGGATTCTATCCTCTCTTTCACCTAACATATCCCTAATAGGGTCTACAATCCAATTTTCAAAATGTAAAAATGAACAAGAGTAAGTAGTGCATTCCCATACCCTTGTCCATAGTTGAATTGGCATCAACATACCCATATCCTCCTTCAATAGGATCAATTCATTATCCATGTGGTCAACATATTAAAATAGAATGAGATGCATGAGGATTGAATAATACTTGAAATCAATATTGGAAGGATTTCTCTATATAGCCTCTAGGTCATTTTGAATTTTGTCAACTAACTAACCAATGTAATCATATTCCTTATTCACATGAGGCTGTTGAATGTCCATAGTCAACATCAAAAAATATTTAGCTATTTTCTTTCCTCCTTTTGCTCCCAATACTTTACATAGAGCATACACTGTATACTTGAATTAGTTATAAAAGTGTCTAGATCATAAGGCTCTGTCACATTGTATGAAGTTGGTATAGGCCTTCTTCTTTCCCTAGGCATAAAATTAGAAATTTCATTCTTATTTAAGACATTTTTGTGCACATGATACTATCATTTTTCTTCATCTAGGTCTATGTCCACACTCATGGCTCCAAAAATTCCAATGCTTCTACGAAGCTAGCTCTATCAATTCTTGCTAGAGTAGACTTGTATTTCTTCCTTATGCATTTGGTGAGTGGGAAATAATGTTTAGCTAATACCTTTACTAGTTCAATGTCTATAAAGACATCAAGAACGATCAATTTAGCCATGTTACAAACCCACAGATTGCACACTAGAACATCTTTCACTCTATTGTTGAAGAAAAATAGGAAAAGAGAGGCACCATTAGAACCACGAGTGTCTGGGTTCTTGATATGAGAAAAAGTGTCCTTCCATGCCTGATCATTAGCTGATAATGCATTCGACAACCCTGGCTCCAATTCTACCCAATTTTCTAAATATTTATCCTTCTTTTACTTCCCTACAGTTGTTGACTAAGTGGATGTACTTGGTTCTACTATTTTTTCTAAATAATGAACTCCTCAAACTAGACAAAAAAGCTTCTCTGATGCACTTATTCTCTCTGCAAATACAATGGTTTAATCTCAAGGCAATATCACTATATCACAAAAAACAAGATTAGTGATTGGATACACCAAATGATGGCTATGATTACTGCTTTAAAGCTCCTTCTTGAGTACCAACTCTTTGTCCATCAGCTCACCATTAATTCCATACATTCATAATAACTGTGGTTAGCCACAGAAAGAAAATAGTCATGTCATCAGGATGTGAATTTAGAAACCTTGAGCAATTTAAAAATCATTTTAAAATATACCTACACATCTAGAAAATATATGCCATGTCAAAAATCTATGTGGCCCAAACTCCACTTCTCACTTTTCAACTCAAGTCAACTATCTTCATGGCAGTGAGCTTAGCTTTATGACTTAAAATCATGTCTTGAAACCTTGAAACAAACTATAATAGCCACCTTCGCATGGTCACAAACTTCAAAGTAAACCACATCATAAACTCACAACCTTGTGCCAATAGATATCTTCAACCTCTTTGCATGGTCACAACCTTTAAAAGTTTAAGCCAAAAAATCTAGCAACCTTGTGCCATCTTTTTATAATGATACTATAGATACGTGGCAGTATCTCATAACACCACGAGCTTAACAATATAATCTCTTTCAAACCTTGCAATGCCGTGATAAAGCATTTTAATTTAAATCTCCTTTAGACATGTGGTAGTCTTCTCACATTATCGCAACCATCCTCGTAACCTTTATAAAAGACTTGCGATCTTGCAGCCTGCAATAAACATTAGTTAGTTTTGAAAAATGGGACATGTGGCACCTTTACACATGTTCTCACCTTAAAGGCTTGACCATCAAAATCACTTGCAAACCTCTGACAAATTGAACTTAACCATTAGCACATGGCTATCACATGGTCAAAACCATTTGAGTCTAATTGTTTACTGCCATGTGACCTTGCGACAATCTTAACTTATCTGCCATACTTAACCTCAGCGCAAGGTCACCACATTAAAACTTAACCGGACTACTGACCTACGAAAGTGCACTGAACCTTAACTTAACCATTTAGCAAGGTTCCAACCATTTGATGTAAATAAGTAAGACTGCTACAACCACGTGACACAAAGGAAATTTAACCATGTCACAAGCTTAAAATGTTAACTTAATCAAACCTTGTGAACTTACGCTTAACATTTAGACAAACACCGCTAACTCGCATACATGAAAACCTTGACCATAAAACACTTGCGACATAGTGATAAAACATAACAAAGGTATTCCATGGTAGTTTGTGAAGACTAATAGGATAACACCATCTCAAACTCAAAATATTTTTTCCAACTCGATTGCAAACTTTCATTTGCTCGACAGACGATAATTTTATAACAAGGCCAAAACAAAAAAATGTCAAATTTTGACAAATACCTAGCCATAATTTACTGTCCTAATAGTGTCTCTAATTGGGGATGTATGCCTCTTGCAGGCATAGCAAGATCTCAGAATCTCAAGGTTAAGAAGACCAATCCTAACAAACAGAGCAACAAACCTAACCCTAAAGTACACAAGAAAAACTATAAACATATATACAACCTACCTCCTATTCATGGATATAGTCCATTATTCCAAGAGAAATAATGCTTCAAGAATTTTCCATGAACTGGCAATTCTAGAATTTCTCAAGTCATGTTTTTCAACAAATATGATGCTTCACCCCATTTTTTGTCAATAATATATGGACTTAACCAGATAGGGTCAAATATTTCATGTCTTCCCTTGTCTTCTAATCTGATATTCCACCTGAGGACCATATCATCCACTTCAAATTTTCTGATAGTGGTTTTCTTGTCATATAAATCTTTGATCTGCAACAGTAATTTTGTATTTCTTTCATATGCTTCTCTTCTTGTTTCATTTAGGTGCATTAGATCATTCATTCTTATCCTCATCTCATCATCCAAGTCTTTATCATAAGCCTGCAAAAACTTGTACATTTGCATCAAATTATTTTGGGGTAATATGGTCTGACTTCCATATACAAGGTCAAAAGGTACACATCCAATTACCTTTTTCACAGTTTCCCTATTAGCCCATAATGAAAACCTTAGTTTGCATTCCCAAGCCTTCTTGTTGTCTTCTAGGACTCTCTTGATGATTTTAATCAAGATTTTATTGCTTGATTAGTTTGTTCATTTCCTTGTGGATGGTATGGAGAAGAATAAGATACTTGAATCCCATACTTTGGATAAAATGCATCAAATTCATCAGATCTAAAACACATAGCATTGTCTACTACTATTTTCTCATGGCATCCAAATCTGATAATAATATTCTCCAAAATGAAGTCTACCACCACTTTGCTTGTATCTCTCTTAGTAGGGATAGCCTCTACCCACTTGGTAAAATAATCAGTAGCCAACAAAATCCATGAGTGACCACTACTTGACTTTCCTACAATCTCTCCAATAAAATCTAACCCCAACTGCTGAAATAGTACTTGAACATTTACAAGCCTAAGAGGCAAGTTACCAAAAAAAAACAACTTACCTTAAAACCTTTGGCATGCATCACAATTTCTCACCATTTGATGTGCATCTATAAAAATAGTTGGCCACCAAAAACCAAACCTTAGCACCTTGTGAACAGTTGTTTTAGCCATGTAATGACCACCACACACTCCACTATGCATCTCTTTTAAAGGTCTCTTAGCCTGATTCTGATCAACACATTTAATAAAAACACCTTCATTGATTTTTCACCATAGTTGTCCACCAACTATAGAATATTTAATGGCACGTAGTTTCATAGTTCTTTTCTTGTTATCATCCATATCAGGGGGAATTTTTTTTGTAGGTATACAAAAATGTCTTTGTACCATTCACACTGGTTAAGATCACATATGAATGAACTTTGGTTCTCCTCTAAAATATTAACATAGTTAGCATCAATATTTTCTTGAGTCATCAACTTAGCTAACTCCTGGCCTCTTAAAATTTTGGTAACTTGAACATCAATGTTGAATTCTTGGATCTTGTTGATCCTACCTATACCTTCTCCTAGAGACCTCTTGTTGAGTGAAGATGTCTTTAACAACTACACTCGGTACATAAGAAACAATAGTTGCTCCAACTAAATAACACCTGAAAGCCTTAACAACTTTCACCAATGCATATACTTGTTTCTCATTTATCTCATACTTCAATTCTGCAGCTTGCAAGGATTTATTGAAAAACTCTATGAGCTATTCAAACCCCTCTGAGTTCTTTTACAAGAGCACTGCAGCTACAATATGGAAAGATGAAAAGGAAAATATTTTCATAGGCTTGCTGTAATCAGGAGTCCTCAAAATAGGAGCATCCTTAATGTCTTTATTGATATCTTGAAAAGCCTTGGAAGGTTTAGCATCCCATTCAACCTTGGCCCCTTTCTTCATCATTTTTGAAATAGGTTTACTAATTTCAAAAAAATTAGTAACAAACCTTCTTAAAAAATTTACTTGGTCAAAGAATGATTGTATTCCCTTTACATTTTTAGGTTGTGGCACTTTGTCTATTGCAACCATTCTCTCTAGATCAATATTAAATCCATCTTTTGACACAATGTGACCAAGAAATTTGCCTTCAGTCACCCCAAACACACATTTGTGGGATTCAAATAAATGCCATACTCAAGGGCTCAGACAAATATTTTTTCTAAATGCCCACAATGTTGTCTTTCTTCCTTTGAGTATATTGTCAAATCATCCTAATAGACTACTAGAAATTTATCAATAAAATCTGCAAAAGCAACATCCATAGCTCTCTGGAATATAGCCTCTGCATTTGTCAAGAAAAATGACATCCTAACATAAACATAGGTCCCCCATGGTGTTGTGAACACAGTCTTGTACTGCTCTTCTTCTTCAACCATTATCTGGTTGTATCCATAGAAACCATCCATCATTGACATAAGCTCACCTTATCACTTTCTGCAACATTGCTTCCATGTTAGGAAAACCATAATTGTCTTTTAATAAAGACATGTTTAGATTTCTAAAATCTACACATAGTCTTATATCCCCATTTTTATTTCTTATAGGTACAAGGTTAGAAACCCATGAAGAGTGTCTGATTGACTTGATGATACCAACATCCCTTATTTTCATCAGTTCCTCTTACATTTTGGGAGTAAGAGTGGGATTAAGTGGCCTTTTCTTTTGCCTGAATGGCTTAGCATCAGTATTCAAAGGAATCACATGCTAGAAAATATACTATCTATAAGCTTTTAAGTCATCATATGATGAAGAAAATTCATGTATATGTTTCATCAAAAGATCTATCAATGATTTCCTTACCTTTGGATACAACTTCTTACCAATGTATACTTTCTTTGGAGCCTCTTTTGTTCCAAGTTTCACTTCCTCCAAATCCTCAGGTTTATTGATAGTCTTCATGCTCATTTTTTTTGTCTTTGTTATCAAAATCCTTTTCTAGGACTACCAAGCCTTTGGGAACTTTATTTGTCTTTAACCGCAATACATCCTTCCCAAATATTGTATCCTTTTCATCCATACTTTCCATATATCCATTGAAATCAATCTCCTAATTACAAAATTCACACTCACAGTCCAGGAATCTGATAATATCAATTTCATCATCAAATACTTTCCAGTTCTCAATGTTATCAGGGATTGAAGGCCTAATTTATGCCTCAACCTTCAAAATTCCTACAAATGTGACATCATTTGGCTTGAGAGAAATATTTTCTAGGAGATTTACCATTTTATTGTGGCTCCTATCCATCCAGTCAATCCCAAATGCATCAAAATTTTCAATCTCATCCCAAACAACATTCCTATATTGTTTCAATCTCTTGATTTTGGAAGCTTATTTTGACCTCACCTAGGATATAACCAACTGAATCTCCAATAATACTGAGATTATTTATTCCATTTTAGAAACTAATATCATCCCTATCAATAAAGCTTCATATGCTAAAACATTATTTGTGCAATCAAATAACTGATTAAGTGAAAACTTGAAACTCTTACCATTGGGAGAAATTAGCAGGACACCTGCACCTACACCTTCCTTTTAACTACACCATCAAAGTACATAGTCCAAAGACTATTTTAAATATCAGATAAATTTTCCTTATTTTCAGATAAAGTTACATGCACCTTCTTCTCATCTACTATCAGATCCTCAACTCTGAATGTATCCATATCAGTATCAAGGAAACACGTTATATCCTCATCTTTACTGATCTCAATCATCTGTGGGACCCTTGAATCATGGTTAACCTTTACATTTTCACAAAAAATATTAAAGTTAGAAAAAGAAAGATCAAATTATAGGCTACCTCCCATGGATACACTCCATTTTCTAGATAAAATCATGCCATAATGAGGAGGAATGTCTACAACAAGAACACTCATGTTTACACTCTTACCAGGTTATGCAACCAACTTATATGGTAGGGCCTTAATCATACCAATAACAATAACTTCTCTTGAATCCATAGCTTGACATCTCCCATGAGGAGTATCAATTGTTAACCCCATTGACTCCATACTATTGATCGATATTATTGTGTTTGATGCCTCTGAGTCTATCATACAATTCTTAAGCATTTTACCATTTATAATCATAGTACAAAATAAAAGGTCCACACTTCCTAGACAAACATTCACAGACTGATCTAGATACATCTAAGGAAATTGAGAAATTAATCCCCCAGGCTCCTTTTCTTTCTTTTCCTTCTTACTTTCCTCATCCATTTTTATTTTATCCTCATATATTTGTTCAATTTTAATTAAGAATGCACCCTTAACCCATGCTAGAGTTTTCTCTTTGTGTTCATCTATCCTCATCATTTCAAAAAAAGGTACTTTAACTATAATTTGGGAAAGTAATTGCACCATATCTATAGGAACATACACAGGGACATAAATTCCTTTACCAAAATTATTTTGAACTTGTGTTGTTTTGTTGCATTTAATTTTTATTTTCTTATTATTGTCCTCTTGAATAGGACTAGCAGGCTTTTCAGTATCGTTTATTTCACTTTTAGATGTAGAAAATGCATCAATAGGTTTAGGGGCCTCAAATTTCTTAGCCCACACCTTAGCTTTCACTTCCTTGATCTTTATATCATCTTTATCCTTTTTTGGTAATTCTTTTGTTTTACCCTTCTGTTCTTTTATAAACATACTAGCAAGCTTACCATCTTCACCTCCAACAATTTTATTTCTCAGATGGTAGTTACCCCCTGCTTGGGCAACCATGTTAGCTATAATTTGTGCTATTTCCTGATCAAAATGTCTTTTCAGTGAAAAGGCAGGAGAACCATGTTCAACATTACATTGGTTATCATCAATTTTTCTATCAGCCTGAGAGGAGTATTGATGTTCATATTCCTCTTTTCTTCTTCTTGATTTGATAACATCTTGATCCTCAACCTCTTCACCAGAATCAAGTTCATCCCATAAATATGTCAATGTCATGAGACAATCTACCTCATCATAAGTTTTACCCTCCCCTCTTCATGTTCTTCACTAACAAACATACTTTGTGCAACAACACAATAGTCAAGACCATGAGGTGAATTACATGTCAGGCACCGGGAAACATCTTCATTCACATTTATATTATTATTCTACAAAGGATCAGAGGTCACCTATTATGACTTCCCCTTTTGTGCTAGGTGCGTAGGCTTCCCATCCTTCCAATGAGTGTTATAAGGATATTTCTGCAATCTGGGTTGCCTACCAAAATTATTATAAGCAGGCTTGTCCCCACTAGCAGCTCTGTCATTTTTATTTCCTCTAATTTTAAGGTCCTTTAGTACATTTAGGACCTTATCCAACCTATCATCCTATTTTTGATTTACATTAGAGGACTTATCACTCTCTTTCTTGATAGATCTATAAAATTTAGGATCATCTCTTCTCCCCAACTTTCCAGATACCCTTCTATTACTTTCTATATTCACCACTAACTTAAATGCTTCTCTAACAGTTATAGGCTCTTTATCTATAAGAAAGTAAGACATATTTGCATAATATGCATTTAAAAAAGTTGCCAGACATACCTTTTCATCCAGCCTCATGAATTGGAACAATTTATTCATAGCATTCAAAAATCTTATGTTGAATTGAATGACTTCCTCTTCTGATTTTTCTTGATGTTATTAAATTCATTCAACATAAAACCTTCATTAGTTTTATCACCATATTTTTCCCTGGAGAATTTTTTGAATTCATCCCAAGTATCTATATAATCATCATGTAAGCCTCTAAACCAATCCCTAACATATTCAACCAAAGACTGAACAAAAAAACTCATTACTAAATCTTCATGCTCAACCTCATAATCATTGAACATGTCAGTAAAATTTTCAAATGTTCCTCACAAGTTATAGAACTATTTCTAGAAAACCTAGTTAACTTGTCCCTTATCTCATTTGAAACAAGGTTAGGATAACTAGGAATACTAGCAAAGGTTAGTTGTTTTTACATTTCAATGTTGATTGGTCACCTTTGGAATTGACTGGTAGCACCTTAGCCACTAGTACTAGCTTCCATATTTTGGCCAGTAATTGGAATCTATGAAATGAAAGGTGGTGGAATACTAGCTCCTTGAGAAATAGAAATCATAGGTGCACCAGTAGTACCAAAAAAGATAGGTATAGAAAATTTCTTTAAGAACATAATCTTCCTTTTTGTTTCTATTGCAGATGCTTCCATTTTTTCCTTCTATAATTATTTTGCAGGAAATTCATTCTCTTTTCTTTCTCTTTCCAACTCAATATCTAATTGAGACATACTTCCACCAATATGACCCATGTTGACAAGATCATTTATGGCTATAGCAGCAACTTTCTAATTTCCCTTATCATTATTACCCTCACTATTTTGAGGTGCTGGTTTTCTTTGAGGGATAGAAATGTTCTTATTCATCCTTGTATTGTAAATCTAGAAAACAACTAGACCCTCAACATCTTTCTTAGGCTCTTCATAATTTATGGCCTTGAGGTCATCCAATTATTTTTTAAGTCTAATATTTTCAATCAAGGTATCTCTAACCTCCTTTTCATTTTCTCTATTTTTCCGGTCTCTTAAGGAAATTTGGTCATGAATTTCCCTTTTGAAGGAGTCAAGGTCCTCAAAAACTTCATCAGAATCAGGAAAAGTACTCTCTAACTCTAAGGAGGAAGTTAGATTCATTATTTCCTCTTCATTTTGATCCAACAATTGCCTAACTACATAAAGGAGATGCATCATCATATTTCCATTCATGATATCTCTACTTTTTCTCCTTGACCTCCTATTGTTATTATCATAAATAGTATGAGTTACTTCCTTTTTGTGTTGTTGTTCTTCCTCTTGATCAATAGGATAAGAAAAGAAGTTCTCATATACTCCAAGCCCTACAGGCTCAAACTCATTACAAAAAGTTTCACTGTTGTATGGATTAGTATTGAAAAAATTCCCTCTACTTGCACTTCTATTCTTGGGTTGTTGGGGGAGCACTGCTTGTTCCTTGATTTTTCCACTGGCATCCACTTCTTGAAGTACTTGGAAGCTCACCCTCTAATTTTTCCTTAGGATGCTGCTTCACCCAGGATCTTGTGATTTTCTTAGTCATCATATATTTTTTAAAATAGAAAAATATCTACTCTGCATTGATGCAAAGATTTGAGTCGCCACCCAATATAAATTGGGAAATATGTTAGGACAATTTACAAGAAAAATCTTACAATATAACTTCTACAAGAAAAAAATGACTCCCCACAAGATATCAACCTTGGATGAAAAATATTTATCTCAGACACAAAACAATATCCTTCTACCCCAAACCATGAAAATTCAATATCAACTCTATGCAATCTGATGGACAGACTAACTGGATTGAAACCAATAAGGAAAGGAGAAAGCTCAAATAACAACCTTATTAACTATGCAATTCATACACAACTCCCCAGTAGATTCACCATTTTTCGGTTCTTGAAAAGGTTTTATACTTACAAAGCTACTAGTACACTCTTTAATACATTATATAGAGAAGCCAACTCCAATTACTAAATTCTTAAAAGGACTAGACCAACTAACAAGGATATTGAACTATCTCTCTACACTTTAGGTTCTGCAAAACCAAGGGGGGAGGGGGGGGGCTCCCTTTAATTCCCTCGATTGCACACTAAACCCATGATTGACATTAATACAAGAAGAAATATCATATAAGGCTCAACATAACTGGGAGATACTGGATAATGGCTAATTATCCACTGAACATCAACCTTTCTTTGAGCATGAGATAAAATATACCACAACTAAACTAGAAAATAAAAAGAATTTTATCAAAAGATGGAATAACTAGATACCCTGAACCAAATAAGATAACAATTTTAGCAATTTCTAGACCAGTGCCTTATCCATTGGGTAATATCCTCAATTTACAACTTGTACAAAAACATAAACTGTGATTGATCCAAGACTCAGATTATTATTGCCTTACAATAATATCCTTCATGTAATCCAAAATTGAACTTATTATAATGATACTAATTCCAACCCTATGAACTCATGAATTAATTTTTAGAATTTTAATTGATCCTTGATCAAAGCTTAGAATTAAAACATACACATAAACAACACGCAATGAATTGAATGAGAAATTAGAATTTATTAAATTCACAACTCATAGAATCAACATAGAGGAGAGCACCAGTCAGGATTATATTTCATTAATTTTAGAGCCATCATATTCATACAATAATTTATCCACTGAAATAATACTCAATATGATTAAAAATCCAGTACTAAAACATATATTTGTTCTGTCAATTGTTATACAAGACTCAACTATACTGGTTAAACATGACTGAGTATGAAGTAATTCTACTTGAATTTTTGGACAAAAATTCTCATCCCTTCCTAAGTGATCTTAGAAATCCTTTTATAGAATAAAGATTGCAACAAGGTACATATCACTTAGGGAAAAATTACATTAGATTTCTTAACAACAATAAAAACCCGGGAAAACTTCTTCAAATCTTCAAATTCTGCTATGCAGGAGTTGGCTTCAACAAAATGACATCTAGCTCTTTTGTCTAGAGGTAATCAGATACAATTTATTTGAGTTGTGTAGGATACCCGCAGCTTTTGATGGTAAATTTATGGTACCTATTCAGATAATTTCTCTCCTTGTAAACAAGCTCAAGTGCCATGTCAGTAACCAGCTACAAAAAGACAAAATTGGTGAGTTTCCAACTACTTAAACAACCTTCTTTTTATTCATCTCTATCTCCCACCTAAAGAATTCCATATCTATTAGCGACTCAAATGTTTTGACATTCTCTATCTAGATAAGAACTTCATTCCATCGAGCATCACTTATGGCTCTTGCATATGAGATGAACTTAACAAGATCCACCTCAGCTCTAAAAATATTGTTTATTACTTCATTGAAGCTAGGTCTATCAATGTCCTTTGTTAGATTCAATAGAGTCCCAGTGCTCTCCATAATTAAATCAAAATCTCCTATCCATGTAGAGATTTCCTTTAGCTTCCATTCATTATAATAAATACTAGGGCAGTATGTATTATATAATTCTACAAATATTTGAAGCTTCCCTTTTATTATTTGATATTTTCCTGTAAAGAAATCCACTAATGTACTAACTGTACCTGGAAAATCCTTAGTATCAGTAATCTTATCAGGCAGATCACACCTATATACCAGAATTATTGTAAGCTTCTCCATTGACATGTTCATGCCTGACCATAGAGTAAGAAGAGGAATCCCAAAAGCCATGGCTTTTGCACATTTTCCTTTAGAAAATTGTAAAGATACATGAGAAATATGAACAATACTCAGCTTATTCTTTAAGGTGTCAACCTTGTACTGTAGGATCTCCATCAATACTTTGATCCCTAAAGTATCCTTTTCCTCTTCTATTTCCTCTATCCTTTCAGCATACTTATTTAACTTCTCATCAACCTCAATAGGGATAATAACATTTAAGTCAGAAGGAAGGAAATCATTAGTAGTCTCCATAGAAGCATCCACCCTTTCACTAACAGTAGACATATTGACTAACTTTTTAGTTAGCTCAACAATATTTTCCTCTAACTTAGCATTTGCCATAAGTTGCCCCTCATATTCCTTGGATACCCTGATAAGGCTATTAGATGTCTCTGTAGCCCTCTTCTCCAAATCCTCTACCTTAGCTCTATTCAAGAAAGATACATGGGTCAATAGGTCTGCAATCTCCACATTTCTCACATTTTGGATATTCTAGATTAGCTTGTTACCCTGCCTCTGATCCTGTATGTCAAGTATCTTTTTCTTCTGTGTGGCTGGGGAAAGTGAAAAAATTGCTAATGTCTTTCTCCTTGGGTCAAACCCGAGCCTCTAATGAAATATTGAACCTTGAACTCAGACTTGAAGATCTGATCTGGTTATTTTCTTATTTGGTCAATTAGGGAATGTATTCCCACTAAACTTATCTTTCTAGCCCCCATTTTTCAGCAGGAACACATTCCCACCAAAGATGAATCAGTGAGTTTTCATTCCTACCAACCGATTCAACATTCCCATCGGCATGATAATGTGTTCCTATGACTACTAGTTTCCCCTCCCCAAACTTGTTAATTCACCCCTAAACCTACTCTGACAATAATGTTTTCCCACAAAATGTAACCTTACAAGAACAAAAATTTCCTAATCCTAATAAGAAATAATGCATGAAAATAAATACACAAGTATGGTTTTTTGAGTCCTACCTCTTGGTCCTCCCATCGGTGTTTCCACACCTACCTCATTACGTCCACCTGGTGCCTCACTGGTCTGAAATATGCCATCTCCTAAACTTCATAAAATCACTCTAAAATGCTCTAAAAACTACAAAAAATCTCCAATTCTCACAAGCTCATGTGTAAATGAATAGTAAAATTATATAGTTTTCTTATATGGGCCCTCCTATGGCCTCATTTTCACCTTCCCAGTCCCAATGAGGCCTATTTTTCATGCCATTTATGCTCAAAGATTCCCTTTTTAGCCCTTTCTTCACCATTGGACTCCATTCACATAGTCCTTTCTTCCTTCTTATTGGGGAAATTTTTCTTTCAAGACACCATGTCTAACAAATCAACATTCCTTGTAGTCTAGAGAATCACTGTGTCTAACAAGTCAACATTCCTTGTAGTCCGGGGAAACTTTGCGCTCTCATTTCCTTCGCATCATCGAAACTTTAAACTTCTTTGAAATAACATTATTTTTACACCATTTTCAAGAGGGACAAAATGTAAACACATAAATTTGTTTATTCAATTTTAGTTAAATTTAGCCTTCTCCTACACATTGTTAATTAAAATAATCATATATTATTTAATTAATTAATGTTAGCCTTCTAGATTAATTAATTTAATTAATTAGCTATAGTCCAATTAATCTAATGGCAACCTATAACCATTTAATTAATTAAATCCATTCCTCTATTAATTTAAATAAATACCCTTATCTATTTAAATTAATTAATTGTATCCCATTTCCTCCACTTAAAATTAAATAATCCATTTAAGCACATGGCTCCCAACTGTAACCCTTACCTAACCACTCTCAAACCATCTAACCTACGGTTCTAACTCAACCCAACCCACTTACATATACTAAACCTCACTTAATTAAGTAAATACACATGTTTACCTAATTAACACCTCCACTTATTCTCTCTCCTCCCATCACATCTCCTTAATGAGCCCACTTTCCCACTAATCCAATCTTAATCTCTCTTTAATCATTTGCACAATCCTAATAAAAATATTAACCCCCAAAGTCAACCCATGCCTCTTGTCAACCTTAAATTATCTTACACCCTCTTATACACTTGTCCCCCCAAAGGAATTCTTTATTCCTTTTCACATCCTCCAACACCCTTCAAATTCTCCAACCTTCCCTTCACAATCCCCAAAATGGTCACATTCCCCAATCCTACTCCAACCCCAAATGACTTCTCATCCTCTCCTATCGTGACACTTGTCACAATGCTATGCAGTTGAGAAAGAACAATTAATATACTCTCTCTTGGATGCATCTTGGCCCTTCACAAAAAAATTATCTCAACCACCCATTTCATCTCCTTTAAGCCTATAAATTGAGCCTTCATTCCTTTACAAATCATCCACTTTTTATGCAAACTTATAATGCCCTTTTGAGTTCCAAAAATTATACATTGCACTATCGTAATGCTAAAAATACATCTAAATAATTGAAGCTTGAGCATACTTGGAGCACACATTCCACCATCTTGGACACATCTACACACCAAGGGAGTCTTCAAAGATCTTTTGAGGTTTTCATGCTTCTTTGTGGTTTTGATTGCTCTCTTATTGGCTAATCACATATGTTAGTTTGAATTGTGTAGTTGAATGTTTAACTAGTTTATTACATTTATTAGACTCACATTTCCTTGTGGACATTTTGGCACACCTAGTGGGACCCACTTCATGGGTCTTTTTTGTCTTCTTTTAATTAACCCATCTAACTCTTTTTTGCCATTTTTTTCCATTTTGAGCATTTTTCCTAACTTTTCGCACCATAAATTGCAAGAGTGAGGGTTGACGCACCCCTAAAAGGTTGCAGTTTTTGTGTAGGTCAAAGAAAAAACTCTAGTAAGGATGCATCAAACTCCAATGTGATCACTTCAAACATCCACGGGAATACAGACCCGTAGGAATTTTTGGGATCCCAAATTCGTCCCTTTTTATTTTGGTTCCTTCATCGGATTCTTAGACCTCAAGATTTTATAATGCCTAAAGCATTGCTCAAACCCTTCAGGGCATTCAAGATCTCAAAGTATGAGTCTTACTAATACATTTGGTGTTATTTTCCAATGGCAACTTCCAATAGAGGATGCACTTTTTTGTGAAATTGCTTTTTTTGTTGTAATTCTCCCTGACTAAATCATAATTCTGACGGTACTTAAGTAGACGGTCAGAATTGCAACTTCTACGGGATATTAAAAAAAAAATGAAAACCAAATCATTTTGATTGGGGGCAAAGGAGTGCGAAGTCATGTTTTCATTTTGATGTTAATGAATTTCTATTGCGGGAGCAAAGGAAGAAGCGTGAAGTCATTCAGAGCCAAATTGAGTTAGGGTTTTTTATTAAACTTTTCTAAGCATTCCTTTCTTTGTATTTGCAGGCTTAGCTATGGATAATGTAAGATTTTGGTAATGAAATTTAGTTTTGGAAGTGATATATATATATAT
>MU227386.1:2773492-2789893 GCA_018584345.1 Thuja plicata | reverse complement strand
TGTATAGTCAAAAAATGGAAGCACTTCCATGGTAGAATGGTTTAGCCTTTTGAGTAAGTGGTTTGGGGTCATGTCAAGTGCCTTGAATGGGTTCCTGACTTTGATCTGGCTCTATCCCCATGTTCTGCCCCATTTCCACTTTTTCCAACCTATTTCTGGCACCCCAGACTAAGAAACTAGGACTTTGACCTCAGGGTCAAGGTTGACCTTTTTGGGTCAAGGTTGACCTCAACCTTGACCTAAGTCACAATTGACCTTTTCCAGGCCCAGAGTTCAAATTTCAGAATCTCATAGTTTCCGGATGTCAGTCTTTGGAAAAAGTTAATTCCCGCTTCTAGGTCAGCTATTTCGGACTTCGGGACAACAAATCCTAATTTATTTTTAACATAGGTCCTCTTCTAGGGGCATGGGTCCAATTAGAATTTAATTCTCCTATGTCAGCCTCTCTATAATATTGTGCCCTAATTTCATATAAAGGAAGCTTTTCTCCTCTCATTTTCTCTAAGACTTGAAAAACCATGAACTATGATCATCAAGCATAATTGCAAGAAATTTCAAAGACTTGAATAGTGAATCCCAAAGGTGAAGAAGAAAGATTTGAAGCAAGCCAAGTAGCCATTGAAGTATTCATCCATTCTCAAGCACTTCTCAAGCATCCATTTTCATCAAGGAGATCCATTGGTGGCCATTGAAGGATTCAAGCTCCATGGAGCCCTCTTGTTGAAGATTTCTCCATCCACATTCCTCCAAGCCTCTTCCACTTAAAGAACCCATTCAAGATTGGTGTTGAAGATCTACAAGCAATTGATTGAAGACATCCAACATTCTACATTCTACATCCATCTTGTGCATTCATAGTTGTGGATTCAAGGATTCAAATCTTCCATAAGGACCTTTACATGAGCAAGGTGAATTGTTTCATTTACTTTGTTTATTTCTGCAATTTCAATTATATATTTGAGGTTAATTCCAAAACCAGGGTTTGACCAAGGCAAACCCCTCCCCCAAAGAGCAAACCATTTTTTTGCAGGTATAGGTTCGGAACAACAGATCGGGATAGAGATTTAGATACCCTTTTCGGCAAACTTTCAGGATCCAAAAACAAAATTTTAGTCTGAGACTTTTTAGGTTGATTGTGACCTAGGGCGCAATCAGAAATTTTGGAAAATGGTGACATTGACTTGAGGGTACAAATCGGGACTGTCTCAGAATAGAAAAATATTTTTGGGTTTTGTTCGTCTCTGCATTTCTATTCCATATCTGGTCTTAGATTTTCCATAAACTCAACACAGGCTGTAGAAAACAACATTCTTCAGATCTACAATATTTCAAGGTTAGTGTATTTCTCATATTCAATTCAATTAAGGTCATCAATCTATCTAAATCTAAAATACATTCAAATTAATCAATCAAACCAGGGTACTTAAGATCTTACTTCCTTATTCTTATTTCCAAATGATTAATTCATTTATGCATTGATCCTTCCCTTTGGGTTAATCAACTTGGATCTTTCATTTACATATCTAAGGACAAAAGGAGAGCATCTTATTTACCCCCATAATATATTCAAATGTAATGTCTCTTATATACAACACATTTTTAGATGTTACAATTAGTAACATGCAATCCTTCTATATTCTCCAATGGAGGACCAAGCCTGGAATTTGAAATGATTTTGCACATGTTAATCCATGGGCTTAGCCACAAGCATTCTCTGAGAATTTCCTCATCAATCCTTAGAGGAAAATCATGCACATAGACACATCTTCCCCCACAATGATCGCTTTCATTATCATCTCTTTTCAAATCCTTCACACAAGCCCTCGGTAGGAGTGGTTGAGGGTTTTTTTTATATTGTAGTTAGGGTTTGTAGTGGTTGTTTATGTAAATTAATGGTGATTTGAGTTGCAAATAGCTCAGATCCGTTGGGGATGAGAATGGAATCCTGAATAAGATATAACATGAGCACCATCATAATCACAAATAAAATCATGTGATACATCAACTTGCCTATTGATTTATCCATTTTTCTATCATTCCAACCAATTAGTTTTGGAATGCTCGAGCTTGAAGGTAGGGGTTGTCGATCAAATTATCCCAATTGTTCTTGCTTGAAAGTTTCTAAAACCTTTACTATAAATCAATTATGTGCTATAATATTTATAGATGTTTTTGCAAACAGCCATGAGAAATAACATATAACTCTTTTTTTAGTGATATATATATTATATATATATATATATATTGTTGCTTTAGGAGATGTAATCAATTATGTAGTGTTGTTGGAAGTATCATTATATATCTTGTAATAGTAACAGTTGCAATGAAAGATATTTCATTAAATGAAGGTTGGCTCCACATATAGATTGGGGATGAATAATTGGGTGCTTCTAAAACCCATGTTCCCTACAGATAGTAGGGCATCCAAATTTGATAATACCATGATATGAATTATTACATAAGGCTCAATGTGGGAAGGAATTAATGTAGTTTTGTAAGATTTGATTGGAGGAAACAAATTATTTCCTTTATTATTTATGCATTAGATTGTCATATTTTCAATGTCTCAATTGAATACAACAATAATAATATAAATCCTTTGCATCAAAACCTTTTGGAGTATAAATAGATATGTTAAATTGAAACACTCATGGACCCAACCACTCTCAATACCTATCAATGGTCATTCAATCTTCATTAAATGATACCTCTTCCACTAGACTCCACATACTAAACACAATCCCCTCCATCATTGATCAATCAATCTTGATCCTCTTGTATTTACTTATGACTGTCCTCATACAGTCCTTCAACACACCCTTCTATAGACTCTTGTTTTGATATTATCTCTTGCCTTGGGAGTCCTCTACACCCTAACAACATGGAGAACCCTTACACCTTGCTTCAAATGACCCAACCCTTGACCCAACTTGGTCTACAAGAACTAAAAATTCTTGCGGTTATTAAAGAGAGTGGGTCTGCAACTATGACCCCATTCCTTATGACAGTCATATTGAACAACCACTCAACTTGTGTCCATGTCCCTACCATGGAGAAGACTTTAAACAACCTACAAGACTCTCTAAACTCTATCCACACACCCCCCTATCGGCTTGATCCATTAAACTCAAATTATAAGCAATTCTAATGTTATAGATTTGGTCGTATGATACACACATGAGTATGTGTGATATTACATATATCCAGCATGAATAACCTGTTGAGAATTTGAGTAATATGCGTGTCTAGGTACGGATATATAGTGATACATATGTACCTACACACACATTTATATACATAATTCTTTGTAATGATGTTTCAAATTTGAACGGATACTATTAATAGCACACACACCCATATGACTATCATATCACCTCAATTTTTTTTGAAATAAAATATCATTAAGTTATTTCTACTATTACATTGCATTAAAATTTCTAAGTGATGTTGCCATTATTGGCATCGAATATTCTACTTCTTATTTCTGATGCCATAATGGAAACCACATACTTATCAATGTCGATTCTATAGTGTTGAAGAGTTAGGGGGCAAGGGAACCTTTGCAAAGGTTGTTTATAGTGAATTTTCCAAAGGAGTTGTCTAGACTGTCACAGGATAGTGAATTAGAAATCTATTTTGGTTAATGATAGTATTGTGTTTAATGGTTGAAAGGGTTGGTTTGTAGAGGATAGAGAGGTACAAGGGTGTTAAATATAAATATACATAACTTCAGCATATAAATATAGTGGATTCATTTGTATAGTCTATAGGTGGTTACTATCATTAACAACATATGTGGAATTTATTGTTACATTAAATGTTGTTTGGATGATCGATACTTGTTTAATTTATTGACTCATTTTATATTGTTGAATGGATTGAAATTCTAAACTAGTTCTTCCACACTATATTTTTTTCCCATTGAGTTTATTTGATTCTAACTTGAATTTTTAAATTCTCAATTAGTATTATTCTAGTTATCTAGTGAATTTTTAGTTAGTTTTATTTTAATAGATAAATGTATGATGCAGAGGCTAGTGGTCTCAATCAACCCCCATAGGAAACTCTCAAATTCTTCCCTTGTTTTGTAACAATACTCAATATATTCCTCATAAATGGATCAATATCATGGACCCAATCTTCTCTCAATACCTATCAGTGGTCATACTTCTTCCATAATTAAAATTATCCTCTAATATACTCCATATCTTAAGTCTTCACATCTCCAACTGAACCATCAATGCATGTTTGACAAGGTGGTGGCGTGACTGTCCCCAAACTACTAGTGCTTCAATTCCTTTAATAACCTATGAAATCTACAACTCTTAGGATCACCACCTATGGATTCACCACTTCAATAACATAAATATGAACCTCTAAATATCCTCATGCCACATTTCAACTCCCTTCACCAATACTGGACCCTTCTTGGTCTACAAAACAATAAACTTCTCACTGTCCCCTAAGACATTAAATCTGCCCTCTACAAGACAATCACTCACAAAAACAATGTGTCCCTTCAGCCCTAAATGAGATGAGACACCTTAAAACCATAAAAATCCTTCCAAGGCTTCACCCACACCCATTTTCATCGTTGATTCACTAAGCATTGTATAACAAAAGTGAGACCAACAAGATCCCCAATACTATCCTAACTGTAACAGTCTACAAAAACTACTATACCTTTATTGTATAGCCCTTCCTTGGGCACTTTCCTTCTATAATACCTTGGACATGAATTTGAATCCTTTCCCAACACTCCTTCATTCCCACAAGGTAATAGCACTCCTCACTTGTGGATGATCCTTCAAACTTTGACTATGATACACAATGCACTCCTCTCTGTGACTGTGCAGTCACTTCTTTGCCTTCAAACTTGTACCTCCTCCTGCATGGAAACCTGAAACCTAAAAGATGGTTAGTATATAAGCCCACCTCATCACTACCCAAATGAGAGGGTTTGATTCATGTGCCAACTAAGAGAAACTACATATTTAGCCTCTCGGGTTACCCTAAGTTAGGGATTAGACAACTTTTAGTAAAATGCAGATAACTTTTACAAAAATTAACCAAATGCAACCATTCAAAAGCTAGATTGATCTTAATTCATTCTACTATCATCCCCAACCAAAAATTTAATAAAATATAGCATTACCACTATTTAAAACACATAACAACAAGACTTTTCCCATGGACAGGATATGAAATTACAGAGAAAAATAATCTTATCGACCTCTCCTCCCTGTTTTGGGAATTTTTTACAATATATATATAATTTTTTCCCACTCATGGTTGGAATAAACCAACCATCTTGAAAGTGTCCTCAAATTGAATTGAATGAGTTAAAACTGTCTGTCCTCCCTTTTTTGGAAATTACAAAGATTTTAAAATGTTGTCAAGTTGACAACTAAGTTGTCAACTCGACAACCATACATCTAATGACTCCATATACTTTAAAATGGTTGATAAATAACTTAAAAAACTATAAGAAAAAACTTTACTACTACCCCTAAGACCTTTTTTACCTTATTAGACCTTATCTCCTATGATATTGCTTATTAGCATTTAAGGATTTATGACCAATTTAGACGCCATTGTATCCTACTGCCCATGTTACATTATTCTTATGACCATTCAAGTCATATTACATGCTTTTGATCCCATCAAACCTATCAAGAATAAAAATTCCCTTTCCCATTACATAGTGACCGTTATAGGGCTATTTTCCTTATCATGGCAACTTGAAACATATGAACTTATTTTGACTCAAAATACATCGAATTGGCTCTAATAGCCACACATACAATGTTTTAGGACCTTATAGGTCATTCTAGTCTTCAAATGATTAAGGTCATCCATGTGACCCTGTTGGTGTTTGTAATGCCCCGTCAGGGAACCCAGGAGAAGTTAACCTAAAATATGTTACTAAGTTTGCAGAATAATTTTTTTACGAGTTACAATTGAAAAGGAATTACAATTCAGAAGCAATATAACATAAGACAATACATACTCATAAATGTAACTCATTTACAAATTACAAATCCTGAGGGTTCCATGACGTAGAATTACGTAAGCTAACTAATCTACTAAAATAAATTAAACAATATAACATCTTCATATAATGCAAATGAATAACAATAACATCATCTCATAAATGAAACCTAGATACAACTAATATCATAATGAACCAACATCCACTTCACAAGTTGCAGGGTATGTGGTAAAACCAAGTATGAAGTACAATACAATAATCCAAGAATGTCACAACTGATACAATGATACATAATACAAGATAAGAAAGATAAGATAAAGTCTCCAATAATGAGGAACAAGAAGGTACAACAACATCAAGGATCATCCAAGCATAAAGTCACGAACGTCAGATCTCAATGGTAATAAGAATCACTACCACCCATCCACGTGAAACCAAAGGTTCACTCCAACCATGTTGAGGAGATAACAGGAGACCCCACTCAGATAATAGAACCAAAGAAGGCAGTGACAACTAAGCAAGGGGATCTTGATAGATCTCTAACTCAAGGGAAACCGACACATGTAGGAAACCTAGACTCTATATAGGAAGGTGTCATCATATATTTATAACCCTTAAGTCTCATCCTGGTAGTCTCTTTAGACCCCAACACTTAAGTGACCATATATGGTATCAATGAATCCTCAACTAGACGAAGCCATTAACTATGGCAGAACCATACCTCGCAGGACGGCAAGCATCATCTCATCCTCCATCTTAGCCTAAACAAGTGCTCAAGCATGGGTGAGGTACCATATCTTATTAATTCATTTAAACCCTCCAATTATGTATTATGTCATCACTTGATTAAGAAAACTTACAATAAGAAATCATGACTACCACTTGTGGGCTCCAACACTTATTGCAAGCTACCCCCTACTACACAGCTAGATAACCTACCCTAATCCTCCAACCAAAAGAACCAAAAGAAAGTAAAAACCAAAACCATGAGGACTTCTCATAAATCATAAATTAAGATAATCACCAAGGAAAATGCTGGAGCATAACAAATAACATATCATCCTATACAAGGATCCAAACTATCGATCCCATACTGGACATCTCAACAAAACAATACAAATTCACGTATCACATTACAAGATCAATGATCATGAAAACATCACAAGAAACTATCTTCAAACATGGAGTAACTTAATCCACAAGATAATCATTCAGAACACTGAACCACCATAATAGTAGAAATAAGGTGACCAAGATAATTAGGATTCAACACAAAAGTGCTTGTCACCTTTTCGTGGTTAAATAACATAATGATTAGAGACTCAGAGAACACACAACATAAGCAACTGATGTAACACAACCATACAAGAAGCAATCGAGACATGAAAATGGTTATAAATACTCCACAATATGAACCCAAAGTGCACAAGAATAGATCCATAAAATAATTCAAGTCCCAGAAGACAAAATCCCTCCTAGGGCATCACTCTACCCATAACGATAATTAACCACAACAAAGGCAAAATAAAACTCCAATTAAAATAACATATCCATATATAAACTATCTTCTGATCAAATAATATAATTAACATTATGTCGTACCCCAAATTAATTATGAGTTAATTAAATTATCCATAATCCCCAATCCATTATTATTAACTTAGGATCTTATAAATATATTCCAAATCCATTTCTCATAATCAAACTCTTAAATTTAAATTTAAATTTAATTTTAAAAGTAATATATAATCTAAAATATAAGTCCTTAACGATTTATGTTATAACCGAAAGATTATACTTAATTAAATAAAATATTAATAAAATATACTTTAAAAATAAAATATTTAACAAAATTAATATAAACTAATTTATAAATCAAATAATATAAATTAATCTACAATAACAATCAATAAATATTAACTATAACTATTTATAAATAAACTAATATAAAAAATAAATTTTAAACTAATTAATCTAATCAAATTTTAAATAAATAATAAATAAGATAGACAAAACTCATTTTCAACTTAACCTTTATTTAAAATAAATAATAAAAATAAATCTTAGTAATGGGGATTACATGGCCCCCACTCTGATTTTTTTTTTTCTCTGTTTTTTTTTTCTTTCTTTAAAGTAAATAAAAATAATTATTTATTTATTTATTTTTAAATTTGTTTTTTAGAAATAAATATTATCTTTTTATATTAATTTAATAATTTTAAAACAAATAAATAATATGAATACAACCCTTCTTTTTTTAAATATATCTTTAAAAGATACAAATTATCATATATTCAAAAAAATATTTGTTTTCTTTTTAATTCAATAAAGAGGTCATTTCTATGTATAAATATATAACAGATAATTATTTACTTTATTGATTTGTTATTATTAATTTTTTAAGAGAAGGAACATTCCGGCAAGAGGAAAAATATAATTATTTTTATTTTAATTCTAAGAAACAAATTTGTTTATTTCCTAAAACATATATTTTTAACCAAATATTCTAAAACGGTTTCTATCAAATTTGTATGGTTTAATACCAAGGGTTTTAACCAGTGTTACCCGGAGACTCGTCTCCCCCCCTCCAGACACGTCTCGGAGACCGAGACACGTCTCGAAGACTTTTCACATCTCCGGAGACTTCAAAAATGGCCGGAGACTTCATGGCGAAGTCTCCTGAAGAATCGAAGTCTCCGATTCCAAAAAATGAAGTCTCCCCCACGTCTCCTAATTAAAGAACAAATTTAAAAAACAACATTAAGTCATTTTATGATTTTGACCCTTATTTGAATGTTTTTTTGGCAAGGCCATTTATGATTTAACATTTTTAATAAATATTAAATAGACAAAATTCAAATAAATAAATGATTCCATGTGTGAAAGAATCAAGACAATAACAGATGCTAGATATCCTTCTTTATATCCTTTAATAGAAGAAAAACTACAGTGAAGATGAAATAAATTGAGCACACCCCTTCATTGTGTTGCATATGCCTTAAATCCTAAATGACATACTACAGAAGAGACCAAGAAGAGGGCTCCACATGAGGATAGAGAGGAAATGAAGGGATTTTGGGCTGCAATAAAAAAGATTTATTGTCGAGGTGAAGAGGCTTTGGTTATAAGGAGTCAACGGAATAATTTTTCACGTGGGCAAGCTGATTTTACATCAATAGAAGCTTTATATGATATGCGAACAAAAAAAGACCCTATAGAATGGTGGTGGAACCATGGAGGTGATACTCCTGAGTTGCAATCATTTGCAATAAGATTTCTCTCACAAGTGGCTAGTTCTTTAGCTAGTGAGAGGAATTGGAGTACTTATGGTTTTATTCATTCAATGAAGAGGAACCGACTAGGGTCAAAGAAAGTAGAGGACCTGGTGTACATTCATAGCACACTTCACCTTCTATCTCGTGTTGATCCTACATATATGGAGGGTCCTTTAGCAAAATGGGACCAAATTGCACATGATGGATATGCTGCAATCATGGTGGAAGAAGTAGTTGAACCAGACGGCCTTAATGAATTGCCCCTACTTATACTACCACCAGACGAACCTAAGTTGGAGAGTGATAAGTTTCTGGACAACATCATAGTTGAAGACCTTGAGATGGATGATTACAACCTTGTGGATTAGATGAGATAGATAGATTTCTGATTTTTGTTTACAGTTTTGAGTTTTTTGTTTGCATATCAGCGATTTAGCATCAAACTATATATTTTTGAATTTCAAATTTCAATATGTAATGATAATCTCAGCGATTATTAATCTGACTATTGATATGATGATGATCATATGCGATATTCAGAAATCAGATATAACTATGAGATATGCAATAAGAGTTTTGAACTTTTGAACTATTTGACTCTGTATTAATATGACATTACTATTTAGTATTAGTCTTTGACTCTTTAAACTTTTAATGTTCAATGTTCATAACTTCATACTTATAATGTTCCATTGTTCTTGTTTTCAAAGCACTATGTTATGAATCTATGGCATTTCTTAAAAAATATTAAATTATATTTAAAAAAAAATTGCCGTCTCCAAGTACCCCCGTCTCCTATTTTTAAAAAATAGGTGTACTAGTACCAATACCAGTACCGGAGACCTCAAAGTCTCCCCGTCTCCAGGTAACCTTGGTTTTAACAAAGTTCTAAAATAAACCCTAGCTAATTCGATTCAAGTTTTCTAATGTTTTCAAATACAAGCTTGGACTGTTTTGACCACCGATCTATAAAACCCAATATCCAATTTGAAACCACAATTTTCTAATAAAGCACATATACCCAGAACATAGATCTGACAGGAAAGAAAAACCACAAAGTCATATCAATAACCCTATTCTAAGATTTTAACAAACACACAACAGACAAGGAAGTACACACAAGGGGATTTTAGTATTTCAGATACATTGAAGATAGAGATCTGAATACTGAAATTCAAAGGATTCAAACCCTACCTCAAACCTCCAGTTGACAGAAGCCACAAAGAACAATCCAAAACCTTGAAAATCCTAAGATTTCACAATATCCTTTAATCCAAATCTAGAGCCAAAAACCTATAAAAATATGTGCAACCTATGTGTGCAATAATGAGCAAAAGAAACTTGATAAATAAAACCTACTCAACCTAGGGTTTCCAAAGCTCATGCAACCCTAAAAGCGAACTCAACTAAAAACTCAAATAAAAAAAAAACAGAACTCAACTTAAAATTGAGTAAAAAGTATTCATGTATTTAATAATTGATAATTACAAGCACTTTCCAATTTAGCCAGTTAACTAAGCTTTTTACTTTAAATTTATATTTATATTTTAATAAAAGAATATGCAACTTTAATTGCATAATATTAACAAATAATATTTTATCATATTAATAACATGCAAATTAATAATAAAATATCAATTCATTAATTATGATTTTAAATCTCAGTTTTGAATTTAATAATTAATTAAATCCTCTATTCCCAAAATTAGACTTTTTAATTAACACATGTATTTAATTAATTTTTATTAATTAAATAACATTATATATAATATTTCCAAATTTAATAAGATTTAATTATTATTTACATAATTAATCTAATCAATCACTCAACCAACTAACACAAAACTCACATCAATCACATGACTTAGCTAACACGACAACAAAACTGACTGAACCCAAAATACCATAAACAAGCACAAAGGAAGGGTTCACGAATGACGTCACCTTGACGAATTTGGAAGGTATAAAATAAGATACTTGTCCATTGTTTCAGGACAATAATGGCTTAAGTTGGGATTTGGACCTGTCTGTTATCTCCCCTCCCTTACCATTGAGATATTTCTATAAGGCACGCTCATCTTGACAATTCAGGGAAGTTGATGCCCAGTACCTACAAACCTGCATCACAAAGTCGAGCATGTACACAATGTATATATAATAGACAATGATAGGGATCGGTCAAATGTATGGATCTCACAATGCAAGTAACTACGTCTCCATCCTCTACCATATCAGACACATCATATAAAAATGTAAGATAAACATGCCACATAGTAATGTAAACTATATATGCCAACCATACACATGCAAGTATAGGTTGAGTAAAATCATCCTAACATATGCATAATCATCATGAAAATAGCCAAAATATTCTGACATCATTAGTGAAAGTAAATTTATGGGTGGACACTACAGTGTTCCTCTAAGCCCCGGTGCTCCTGCACCAATCTATAATTTCAAAACATAAAAATAATTACTTATGCTTGATATTTCATTATTATATTGTGAACATGTCTAAGTGATTTTCATAACTTTGGTTAAAGTTGAATGACATTGCTATGTGAAAGAGATGGTCTAATTAATTAGAATAATAAGATGTTCAATGTTTGACCCTATACAAAGGAATACAATCAATTCATTATCGTGGTTCATGCATAACAAAAATCACATTGTAGATATACTATTCTCAATACTTAGCAAACCTTAAATTTTATAAATACTCCGTAAAACATTATTGTCAAGTCAAAATTTCTAAGTCTAAAATTATCTTTTGTGTTAAAAAAAATTCATAGTTACTTGTTAATGCAATTTACTTGTTAAAGTTATCTTTTGTTCTAAAATAAATTCATAGTTTCCTTAGAGGTTAATGTAGGTTAAAAGAAGAGTGCTCTTAATACCCTAACAAATATCCTAAGGCTTCACCCATACTAATTTCATCCTTGACTCACTAAGCATTACATATCCAAAGTGAGACAAACAAGTTTTCATATTATTGTCCTAACTGTGATAGCATACACAAACCTTTGTACTTTTATTGTCTAGCCCTTCCCTTGGGTACCTTGTCTCTTCCAAGACCTTGGACATGAATTGGAATCTTCCTCCAACACTCCTTTGTGCCTCCAAGACCATAACACTCCTCACTTGTGGACACGACTACAATTCCAACTGTGGCAGACAATACACTGCTCCTTGTGACTGTACAGTCACTTCCATGCCATCACATTACATGCCAACCAATGCATGCTTCCCAACAACTCTCAAAGAAGTTAATATACATCTTCCCCCAACATCTTGCCCAAATGAGAGAGTTTATTATATGGTTGATGCTATTTCACCCATCATAATGGACCCTTTATGACTTTGGAACATAAATGTTGACAATTTGAGATCTATAATAGCATAAGATATCATATGGTTGATATATATATGCACATCATGATGAATCTATCATTGTTGGATGAGACAGGTCATGGGCTAACACCATAAGCATCATATGGTTGATGTTAGTGCACACCTATTCTTGTTGGAAAAGATAGTTGTGATATTAATACAGTTTAATGTCTGAAATCTATTTATGATGTTAATATGGTTTAATTGATTGATCTTGCTAACATTGATATGGTTAATCTATTGCTTCAATTTTTTATGATAAGCATCATATGCACTCATCACAATGAACCCAATATGATTTTGACAAGAAAACAAGTCTGATTGTCAATTTAAATATCATGAATAATATTGTCTCACATTGGTTATCATACTCCCTAGATAAGAGGGAGTGTTAATGTTATAGCTTTGATCATATGATACACACATAAGTGTGTGTGATATTACATATATCCAACATGAATATCCTATTGAGCAATTGAGTAATTTGTGTGTCTAGGTATGGATATATAGTGATACATACCTACCTACACACACATTTATATACATAATTCTCTATAATGATGTTTCAAATTAGGATGGATACTAATAATAGCACACACACTCATATGACTATCATATCACCTTAATTTTCTTTGAAATCAAATTGTATTGAGTTATTGTTTCTATCACATTGTATTAAACTTGCTAAGTCTTGTTGCCATTATTGGCATCAAATATTCTACTTCTTTTTGTCAATTCCATAATGGAAAACACATACTTACCAATGTTGACACCATACTGTTGAAGAGGTTAGGGGGTAAGGGACCCTTTGCAAAGGGTGTTTATAGTGACTATTCCAAAGGAGTTGTCTAGACTGTCACAAGACAGTGAATTGGAAATCCATTTTGGTTAATGATAGTATTGTGTTTAATGGTTCAGAGAGTTGGGTTGTAGAGGATAGAGAGGTAGAAGGGTGTTAAATATAAATATAGATAACTTCACCATATAAATATAGTAGAGTCATTTGTATAGTCTATGGGTGGTCACTATGGTGGTAGCAATCAAGAGGAAAATTGGAACAATAACAGTAAGAGGAGAGAAATTGATGAATTGTGAATGTTGAAAGTGTTGAGATTGCTAAACTGCAATCTTCCCAAGAACACCTGCATGCAAAGCTGTTACAAAGAAGAAGAAGCAGACAGAAGAGAGACAGAAGAAGAGAAGCTATGGCGGCCGATAGGCGAGAGACTGCAAATGCATGTTGACAGAAATTATGTTCTATATTCAACAATAAAAATGATTTACAATCTCGATGATGATAAACTAAGAGGTGAGTCCTTATAAAGGAATCACAAAACCCTAAAAGGGAAACTACTAGGAAAAAGAAACTTTCCTAAGTCTAACTTAAGCTAAGAGTAGATGAACTAATAATTAACTGATTTAATTATTAGCAATACTCGACTACTCTAACACCCCCCCTTAAGTGTAACTTAGGGAGAAGCAAAAAAGCTAAACAACTGCAAAAAGCAGGAAAGATGGGTCCCGGCAACTAGGCCTGATCAGGTACCCAAAACAAAATAGACTAGATGAAGAAAACCTTCAATCTAGAGAAAAGGGTGTCCCAGAGAAAGGAACAAGAATAGAGCTAGAAGCTCCTCCGAAGCATGTCTGAAAACTCTGTCAGAAGATACTGCTGGAACCCCCACTGAAGTGCATGATCAGGTAGAGAAGAAAAGTGTCTGAAGAGCTGATCAATCAAACTAGGAAGCAATAGAACCAATAGGTGAACCCCCCCATAATGCTGAACTGGGAGAGGTGACAGGAACACTGAAATGCGATGCCAGAAACAACTGCAGAAGAGGAACCAGGAACACCAATAGTGCAACAGAAGTATACACACAGGATAAAGGGCGGTGTCATAGACACAGACTACATGGGCTAATGTCATGGAAGGTACACTCACTTGACAAGAGTGGATGCGCCTAAAGCGACAAATGCATCATAATCCCCCCATGGCACTTTATAACACAGTGCGGGTACAAAAAACAAACCAGGTGTGCAAGATCCAAGAATGCAGAAGAAGGCACTTTATCACAGTGTGTTTACAGAACAAAGATGCAATAGAAAGAGCATACAAGCTCAGATGTCAGAAAGAAGAGTGAACTATGAAACCAGAAGAAGAGATCCCCGGACCTGTAGAACCAAGCACACCACCAGAGGGCATAAACTGCCAAACACGGAGGAGTGAAAACCTAGAGTAGAAGCTGAAAAAATAACCTCTGCCACTGAATAGCACACTGAATCAGCTTTCTGACGATATCTCGTTTGCCAAAAAAGGAGTCCGGATGAGCCAGATATGACTCCCGGAAGGCAAAAAGAGACATCAGACTTCAACAGAAAAAAACACTATTGAAACAGTGGAACCCAAAAACCTAATCACCATAGTTGGAAAGAGCTCAGAAAGAGCTTTCCGACGATATAAAGAAGTCGAAAAAAGACCTCCGTATGCTCCCTATAGAGCGAAAAAGGTGATAAAGGCCCAAAATTGCTCCAAAAGGGCCAACAGAAGCCCCAGGGGCTAAAAAAATAGGCCCCTGGGTGCATGGCGCACCCAGGGGGCCAAACCATAGCCCTCGGTCGTGCATGTGACCGTGCGCGCTGCCAAACTGCCCGCGGGTGCTTATATAAAAGTGCCACCCTGATGAGCGGCGGCGGGGAGGTGCAAAACTGGCGGAGCGGCGCGTCTTCGGTTGCGGGCACCGGGGAGGGCAGAGTGGGGGGCCGTAGCGGCGGCAGGAGCCGGTGGGGGGCCGTGGGGCACCGGGCACCGGTGAGAAAATGGTGGCGACGGCGTACAAAGGCGACGAAGCCCGCAGACAGGAGGCGGCGCGGGCCGCAAAAACACAGAGGGGTGCTGCCGGACGGGCCGAGCGCCGGTGGCGCGGTGGCGGTGCCATTTAAATAGCACTGTGCACGGTAATACAAAACCAAAATTTCATTAAAAAACATAGGGTTTTTAATTTTTTTCTTGATTTTTGTGCCCGTACGGCCCTGGGAGGCCGAAAAAAATTCTCCAGAGGCCCCGGTGTCCAAAATGGACAAACCTTATATGGTTTCTAGGGTTTTTGGGCCTTCTGGACGCAATGGCAGTGTCTGTTTGGACCCAAAAAGCCTCTAAAACTAGAGACCCCCCAGAACCAATAAGCAAATGCCAGAAAAGCTTCTAAAAGCTTCAAACCCTCGCTGCTTCAACAAAGAACGAACAACCAGCTGCAAAGTGGCTCTGATACCATGTTGAGATTGCTAAACTGTAATCTTCCCAAGAACACCTGCATGCAAAGCTGTTACAAAGAAGAAGAAGCAGACAGAAGAGAGACAGAAGAAGAGAAGCTATGGCAGCCGATAGGCCAGAGACTGCAAATGCATGTTGACAGAAATTATGTTCTATATTCAACAATGAAAATGATTTACAATCTCGATGATGATAAACTAAGAGGTGAGTCCTTATAAAGGAATCACGAAACCCTAAAAGGGAAACTACTAGGAAAAAAAAAATTTCCTAAGTCTAACTTAAGCTAAGAGTAGATGAACTAATAATTAACTGATTTAATTATTAGCAATACTCGACTACTCTAACAGAAAGTCTCTAAATTCAAGTATTTCAATTTGGTATACTATACTAAAACATCATTTCATAACTAATTTTTCAATTTCTTGTTGGAAATATAATAATGGGAAAGCAAGATACTGAGAGGGGGGGGGGGG
>MU227386.1:2752835-2771748 GCA_018584345.1 Thuja plicata | reverse complement strand
TCTTCAGCCATAAGCTCGGCTATTCTCCTTTGTGCATTTATCAACTTATTAAAATGTAAAGAACTAGATGTAGTATCTTTACCCAAAGTAGTACCAGTTGATCTCAAATCTAACTGTAGCTTCTCAAAAAGCTGTAGATTATCCTTTGTGAAAAACTCAACATCACATAATTTTCTATACAAAGAATAGACATTGGCTGTAACTTTCTCTAAAGTTTCTACAAGAATAGAAAGTTCAACCTATTTAGTAGCAATCTCTTCTGAGATCTTCTCTAGAAATTTTCTCTCAAATCTTCTCCTGGACCATTATAGAAGCTTCTCATTGCTGTCTATGTCCTCATCAATTACCTTCTGTACAATGTTAACTAGTTGATCTATGATTGGAGCTTGAGGTGTTTCATCCTCTAAGTCAAAATCCTTTGTAAATATGCCTTTGATGTCATGCAACACCTACTTTTGCTTTTGTTCTATCTTCATCTCTTCCCGTCTCTTCTTCCTCTTAAGTAATTCTTGAAGAGTGCCTATCTGTTCAAAAGATAACTCATTGGGATCCCATTGTGGAATCACAATGACTTCATCTAATGTTACATCTAAAATCTGAGACTTCTTCTTCAAGATTTTCTTCTTCTTCAATTCTGGAGAAATTATGCTCGGCAGCATAATATATTTTCCTTTGACAGTGTCAACATCCAATGCCTCCTTTAATTCTGTCAATATTGTCTGGGGGTTCAGCATACTCCCAGTTTTAGGACCTATAGGAGTGGATGATGCAGAGTGTGGTAGATCAACCAACACTTGCACTGCCTCTTCTTCTTTAGGCTCATCAATAGTATCCTTCATCCCCACTCCACTATCTAAAACTATTTTCACAACCTCTAAAATAGGTGGATTTTGTGAAGTTACCTCTTGTTCATTTGTTTGCTATTTCTCTTCACCTTTCTGATCACTACCAACTTCAATTATCTCATCAGATGTTGTGGTCTTCCCTTCTTCTGTATCAGTTTCCTTAATAGGCGAGTCAGTGTCTTTACCACTCGGCATCTCTTGTTCCTCGACATTTAAATTGCTTGGATAATCAACTATATAATCCAGAGGACTTTCTGCAGTCAGATCAACAGATTTTGTTGCATCTAATGCATCTTTTGTCTTGTCCTATTCAATGACAATTTGATCTTTTGTTATTTGTGGTTCAGGGGTAGTATTGACTTCAACTTCTTTTGTCTTTTGCTCAAATGTACCCTCAGCAGATTTCTTATCTTTTGGAATGAGCAGACCAAAGATCTCTTTCCAAATCCTTGTGCTTTGCTGTACTACACCTTCAATGTCATTTTTTAGAACAGCATAGCCTCTGAGTTTAGGAACAAACCTACTCTTGTATTCCTCAATAAATTTGATTCTTTGTTTTGAGGTGAGCTCAGGTATTACCTGGGCTAGTATTCCTTCCCTGATCTGTCTTTCTGTGGACAGTGCAAATTCCCATTTTCTTGACAAAAAATCATAAAGTTCATCTAGAACATGATTTCCTATCTCTGTAGGAGTTAATTTGAAAGTACTCATCATGTCCAAGAGTGCTTCCTATAATTTGTGCCTATCTGTAGTTTTCAACTTTTCATACTTAATGAACTTGAATATTGCTAACCCTGCTGAATTCCTCAAAGTATCACATACCTCATCAATGCTTGCTGGCTTCTTGAATTGAGCTATAGGTATGTTGCTGGGTTCATCAATTTTTGTCTTCTCCTCATCACTATCTGTTCCCAAATTTAGTCTCCTTCTTGGTCTTTTTATTGGCTTACTCGGCTCATCCTTAGGAGAAACCTTTGCTTCCTTTCCAGAACTACTTTCTACAACTTTTCTCTTGCCATACACTTTAGTTTGTACTTCTACCGGGGAAGTGACAATAGATGCTCTAGTCCTTGGATGATTAGTTGTAGGAGGTGTAATCTTAGGTTTGGCTTTGCTCTTCTTGGTTACTATGAAAATTGATGGTTTCTTGCCCTCAGCCTTCTTAGTAATATCTTCTGATGCACTTACTTCCTCCTCTGTAGAAATATCCTCACCTTTACCAGTGGTTAGGCCTAAAGGTGCATCCTCAGGTTCTTCATCACTACCTAAGCCAACCATTTTCTTGAGATTTTTCACAATCTTCTTTCTTTTCCTCTCCATAGTTCCTTCATTCAAACTTCTAGAAATTTTAGCCTTAGCTTCATCAAAAATTTCAAATCTCTCTACTGTAGTATCAATTGACTTGGCTAGGAGTGCAATGATGGCAGATGATGTTTCATCAACAATGATTTCATACGGAAAAGGTTCTAAGCATGTTACCCTAGGAGTCACTGCCTTGATATAAGTATTATCTGTATCAACTAGAAAACAAATTTCTTCATAGTGCTTCTCCACTAGTGATTTAGGAATCCTAGTCCTTAATCTAATTCTCTTTTTGAATTCTAAAAAATAGCTCCCCATAATGCTATTGAAATTGCTTCCTAGTTTCTCTATACATTCATTAATCTGAACTGTTATGGGCCTATCCTTTTTCCAAACAATATTTCCCAATGTAGGAAATGTATCCTGAATGTAGAAAAATATATAGACTAGTAAAGAACCAAAATTACATGATGAGCTCTTAGCCTTTCTGATTGATGCTAGGTTCTTGGCTAGTTGTGTCTACTATAGCTCGACAAGATCACATGTGTGACTCTTCTTCACAATTTTCCATGCCTGATCAACTGCTATACAAGGAACACTATCCAATCTGCTGGACTGATAAAACTTATGTGCTATTACCCTTACTCCAAAGTCAAGTTCTAGGTCAGTAATTGTAGAGATAGTCATACCTCTATTATTCCATACTGCTCCAGTGTTCAATGTAATCTCTTCTTTGCTGTTATCCCTCATAGTCCATTTTCCATTTACTATAGGACATCCAGTCACTCGATGAATCATGCTTTTGGTGATCTTGACTGGTCCATTATCTAACCACATACACATGTCATGAACTCAGCTAAGGATAAATTTTATCCATTCATCTTTGAAACCTTAGGGAAAATCTAGGGCATGAGTTAACCCTTTGTTGGCTAGATGTTTGAATTCTGCCTTCAGAACTCCATTTTCACATAATTTACTGTAGGATTTCCTCAATTCACTATCTCCTACTTCACCAATCTTAACCATATAACATGATCGAACATCATGAATCATGAGTACCTTGGGTGGAATGGATGAGAGATCTCCCATTAAATCACTTTGAATCGCACTTTCAGGAACGACTCAAAAGTTGAGAGGTTCACATTCATCACTTCGTATCAACTAAATTTTCTTTGGTTCTGCCTCCATACTCTTAGTTGGTGTGGAAGAACTTGCAGCCATAATTTTGAATTTAGGGTTCAAGAGATGTAAAACAGAGTACCTCAGCAAGTAGCTCTTCACACTATTCACTTTTCACCTTAGGATTGCCGATGGCACGCTGGTAAAAATCCTCGTAGCTAACTTCATTAAGATCAATTCTGCAAATTACTTCAATCGCTCCATTAAATAGTAAAAATTGCAAGGTAAAAATGAGATGTCAACTATTCACCCTTTATAAGCTTCAAAATGTCAAGGTAGGTGAGCATTGAATGTTTTTCCTATTGAGTTAGTGCAAGCCAGCTATCCTCAGCTTTAACACAACTTGCATCCCACTCGGCTCACTACACTCAGCCTTCACAAAATTTCACTCGGCCAACACAACTCGACACTCACTAAAGAACTCAGCTTTAGTGTCCATGAGTAGTACTCGACACCTATTAGTGTAATTTTCTCATCTTGGCATTTTTCTTCAAAATATGTCTTGGTGCATCTTAACATATGCAAATATGGACTTTTGTACATATCATGTTAGGAACTGATGTAAGATAAGAATTTTTAAATACAGTTCCTTGCATACCTCTTTCTCTTAGTTGGAGATGATGTGATCACCTGATCCATTGGATTGAGTGAGCTTGACTTCATTAGCTTCACTACTACATGGTTCAGACTTCTTAACCCATGTCTTGTTCATCTGTTCCCTTATTTACTCAACAGTAGGAGAAGGTACTCTAGTCTTGCAATATTTCCTTGTATGTCCAATTTTTAGACAACTACGACAAACTAGGATTCCATTCATCCAAATTTTAGATTTACCTCTGAAATGTGTGCTTATGCAATTTTCTAGAACATGTCCATACTCACCACAGTAATGACAACTATGCCATGTATTGTAATCCCAATTGTGAGTATTGCCTTTTCTTGGTGATTTCTCTTGTACCTTTGATGTCCACTGCTGTTTACCTTTAGATCTGCAATCTTGTGCTCTATGACCATATTTGTGATAGTTATAGCAATTACCATTGAGTCTAGATGTTTTTCTTTCCTTTGTCTTGCATTCACATGCTTGATGTCCAAACTTATTACAGTTAAAACAATAACCATTAAAGTTAGTTTTTGGATTGGACTTACCATTCTTGCTTTGACAAATGTTTTCTGTATGACCTGGTTTCCCATAGTGGTGA
The DNA here is from genome assembly GCA_018584345.1 of Thuja plicata. NCBI lineage: Eukaryota > Viridiplantae > Streptophyta > Pinopsida > Cupressales > Cupressaceae > Thuja > Thuja plicata. The sequence continues at coordinate 2,767,220 of MU227386.1, read as the reverse complement.
CAAATAGGTTTGTTTTTTCTCAGCTTAGCATGCCTTCTTTCACCTATCTTAGATGATTCTCCATCTTCAGTGGTTGTATGTTGTCTAGTGTGACCTAATCCAGAAGAATCTCTAGGTCTTCTTGATGCTTCCACCAGTTGTTCAAAGTAGCTCATAGCAGTACTCGGATCATTCACTCTGTTATTAATCTCTTTCTTAGATCTCAATTCATCTTTCAATTGACTTTTCTCAGATCTAAGATTAACGATCTCCAAGTCTTTCCTGCTGATCTCCTGATTTGCAAGTAGTAGTTGATTTGCCATGTCCACTTGATTAATTGTCATTGTTTTCACATCATGTGTTCTTTCATCAAGTCTGGTAGTTAGCATTCTCTTGTCTTCTTCTGCCATAGCCTTGTCATCTTCGGCTTTCTTTTTCTATTCAACAACTTCACACATTCTTATTGATTGGGCTTCTTGTTCCTTTTTTAGAATTTTGACTTCTTCACATAGTGCACTGTTCTTTTCCAGTAGATCTGCTATTGCTGCATCACTCTCAGTATAATCTCCATTCTAAAATAGATTTGTGGTGTCCTCTTCCTGATAATGAGTGTCATTCATTTGTTTGGCCAAATCTTTCCTTGCAGACAAGGACTTGTTTAATTCCCATCTTGCAGTCTCAAGCTGTTGTAGTGCTAGATGAATATCAATCTTTTGATTCTCAATGAATTTACCCATCTTGTAGATCTCCATTCTCAAGATCTGTATTCTCAAGCTGATTATGACCTTTTTAGAGAACTAAGCTCTGATACCAATTGTTGAAAATACAATAATGGGAAAGCAAGATACTAAGAGGGGGGTGAATCAGATCTTCAAAATTAAACACTTAAAATAAAATTGATCCACATTAATACATAAATGAATCTAATGTAATCTCAGTAATCTCAGATAACATCCACACAATGAAATAAGTAACACATAACACAATAACTTGGTAACCTAGAAACCCAAATAGGTAAAACTGGGGTGGGGATGACACCCAAAAAATTCTCCACTACTGTAGTAATAAAGTGTACTTGTTAAGGTTACAAATGTTTGATTACAAAATGTAATCTACCCTGTGAAAGGTCTGCCCTGTTAAGAGCTTAAGATCATTACAATCTACCTTGTTAAAGGATTTCAACTTACAATAAAGTAAGCACTCTGTTAGGAGATAAAGAAAGGTCTGCTAGAACCACTCTATTAAGATATTTTCACCTGATACAATGATTAGAATATCTCAAGTATTGATCCTTCGTTATGCACTTTGATGCTGATGACAGATCTCCTCTTTCCAGTACCTTCTATGATCTCATAATCTGATATATCTTTACTCTGCTATTCACTGTGTTCTTTCTCTGCTTGATCTCTACTTCTTAACAAAATAACCCTCTGTGCATTTAACTTCAAAATGCAGTCGCCACACATCATACACACTTTCAAAATAGGGTTTAGAAGCAATCTAATATACTTGTTCAAATCTGATAGTGAGATCTAGATCAACGATCAAGATCTGATATCCATACCTTGATGGTAAAACAATTAATGCTTATAATGAGTCATGCATAGGATAAAACAATTAAATTCATAACTAACTCCGTATAAGAATATTAAATGCATACATTAGTCGGCCCAAAAAGCTTATATAAGTCGGCCATATCACTTATCCTTGAAGTTTGTATCATTCCAGACATGTATACAAAAACTATTCTGCTCAGTACTTGACTGTCTGTCGCTCGGCACATAACATCCCTGTATCCTTCTCGGCTTGGAAATGTAACTCGGCTCGGAAATGTAACTAGGCAAACTAAAAACTACTCGGCAATGTTGCTCGGCCTTGCATAGTTTTAGCTTGGCCACAGTGATAGCCAACTAAAATTGCCTAGATGAATGACTAAGTGTTGGTCACTAATCATCAATAGAACTTAGAGATTAACATTTCTATATATAACCAGGTGTAACAAGATTTGTGTACTTTCAGCATCATTTTTCTTAGTTTGTGAAGGTTATAGACCGAAGTTTCCATAGCCCAATTTGTTTTCCTATGAAGAAGGATCATGTCAGATAATATAAGTGAAGAAAAAAATAGGGAGACAATCACTAGATTGTGGTCTAAATTCAAAAGAAAAGGTGATGGAAAATGTTATTGTCACTATAAAATTTGTAAGGGCTTAAACACTAAAATATTGCTAATCAAAATAGCTAAGAGACATTGTAGGAGAATGGTCACATTGAAGGGGGACATGATTATCATCCATTGGTAAGTTGTTCATTATATCATTTTAACAATTTATATACATAAGAAATCACTTGATGATGAGATCATGATCATGGTTTATTTATGTTCATCATTTTTATATAGGTTAATCTCCCCAGGGCACATGATATGGACCACCACAAGCCGCCGGAGGATATGATTTTTGAAGTGGAGGAACATGGAGGTGCGAATATTGAAGCTGGAGATAATGATCCCATAGAAGATGATGATCATGCGCCAGAAAACACATTTAAAGATGATGGTACAAATACATTGATCCATAACACATTTGTTACTGGTGCATCTATTGATGATGATCAAGATGACCTTGATATCATCCATGGTATACCTCTACTTGAAAAGGCAGACATGACCCTTTATGAAGGCTCCCATACAACTATTCTCTCTGTTATATTATTGTTGGTGGACTTGAAGGTTATGAATGGTTTATCCAACATAATAATTTCATGTATGTTAAGGTATGCCATACATGTCATTATAGTTAATAAAGGGTGAATCATGTACCATTAATATTCTTTATATTAACAACTTATATTTTTTTGTCATAGATTGATATGTAAGTTTTTGTTACCACCATCAAATATTCTACCTTGCTCATACCGAGAATTATGTGCCACTATGAAAGATATTGGAATGGAGTACAAAGCAATAGATACTTGTCCCAATGATCATGTTATATATGATAAATAAAATGAATTTTCAATAGAATGCCCTGAATGTCATACGAGTAGATATCAAACATATCAAATAATAAAAAAGGTGCCTCGCAAGGTTCTTCGTTACATTCCCATTATTCCACGTATGCAACGATTATTGAGGTGCATTAGCTTGACACAATTTAAGGATTACCATGCACGCAATAGAAGTCGAGATGACATTATTTGAATTCCTATGGATGGTTTTACATTCATGGACATAGAGGAAACATGACTACACTTTAAAGAAGAACCTCATAATCTCAGGCTTTCATTGGTAGCAGATGGTGTCAATCCATTTGGAGAGATGAGATCCGTTTACTCAGTGTGGCATATTTTTGTTATCAACAATAAAATTCCTCCATGGATATCAATAAAGAGGGAGCACATTATGTTGGCAATTATTGTTCCAAGTATTTTATCATTTAATAGTTATCTACATGTAATTATAAATCTTGCAATAAAATGGTCATAATAATTATGTAATGTTGTTAATTCAACTAGGTAAGTACCAAGTCAAAGATATGAATGTATTTATTGAGCCTCTTATCGATGAGTTGCTGGAGTTATGGAATGGTGTCACTATGTATGATGTCTTTAGACCAATAGGACAGACAATTTTAATTTCATGCAATGCTTGTATGGGCAATACATGATGCCCTAGGGCTAACATATTTTTGTGGTATGTTATAGTGAAGTCAAGTTGTGCATGATAATTATAATTATAAAAATTAACATATTTAATCCAATTATATCATTATCTTGTAGGTCTTCAAATGAAGGAAAAGTTTGCATGTCCAATTTGTGGTCCAAAGATGAAATCTCGTCATTCAAAAAGTTTAGGAAAACAGGTGTTTGATGAGTATAGACACTTCCACCACATAAATCATAAGTACCAAAGTACCAAAAAAAATCTTTTCAATGGGAAAGAAGAGACTACATCAAAGCTACAAAGAATGAAACCTTGCCTATGGAAATTGGAATATAATAGAATTAATCATAAAGGTAATGTCCTTCCACCTAATGGTTTATGTTTGGAATTTATATTTTTCTATTGTGTCTTGCTTACTGATTATGTAATTGATGATCATGAAGGTCGTCAAGGCATTAGTTGACCACCTTCCAAAGGGACTAAAAAGTTATCCCATACAATTTAGTAGGTTTCCCTACTACGAGCAACTACAAATTGTGAATTTGTTTGATACTATGCATATTGGAAAGAATATAACAGAGACATTATGGAAAATATTGGATGGAAGGTGTGACAAAGAAAAAATTGTCAAAATTTGTAGTGACATTCATGAATCCAATCGTGCAATGAAAAATTTAATTCAATCAAATAGAAATGGAGACCAAATTAATATAAGTGCTCTTCCTTGGTTATTAACAGACCAAAAAATCAATGCCATAAAAGAAGTCATACGAAATTTTTTATTTCCCACAGGATTTTCTATGAGCATAAACAATCTCATATCAAAGAAAAGTGAATTTGGGCCAGGGATGAAAATGCATGATTGGCATACCCTCATCAATGTAATTTGTGTTCTTATGTATTTACAATATATTTGTAAACTACATGTACTTTTGATTGCATTATATTTTGATTATTGGTAAAAGAAGGTTTTGAAGGGGACCCAAAACCCATTACAAAGCACGAAGGAGAAGATAAGAAGTAGGATTATGCCAAAAAAAAGAATGCCAAGAATGATCAGCCCAACGAAGGGTAGCAAAAAATAGCAAACAACCAATGTTTTTATTGTATTATGTTAGAAAATAATGAAATGATCAGTTTATAATTATTGCAGTATGTGCTACCTCTATCTCTCCTAGATAACTTTGACAATAACATCAAAAAACTTATATATGCTCTTGGAAAATACATGAGGTAAGTAGTGACATTTGTTCAATTTGTTGTATATATTTATTATATTCATGATTTCTTTTCTTGTTATGTAATACATTGTATATTATTTTTTAAAGTCTCATATTTATATTTTTTTGTGTCTTGATTCTCTTGTTGGTGGTTGTCATCTAAATAAATCTATAAAGAAGATATAAAATATTGGAAGATAAAAATTCCTCATCTAAAGTGCGAAATGCAAAAGTGTCTACCTTCAACTTTTTTCAATTCACAAGAACACTAGGTCTCATACACCAAGTTGAGGAGATTGAATTGTGTGGATTGTTACCTTTGTAAGTTATTTTTGTTGTCATTAGTTTTGTCAAAGTCATAGTTCATCGAGAACACATTCGGTGAATGGAGAAAGTCTTATAAAGGACTAGTTAGTAATACACACCGAAGCAGTCAGTCAAGATATAAAGCATTATGCAGTCGGTAAAGAAAAGAAGTGAGAACTAATTATACCGAGCATATTTTGTTACCGAGTGGATATAGTACAATGAGTTACTAGTTATCGAGCACTGAGAGATCCCACAACCAATTCAGAAGGAATATATAGTTGATCCAAACAGTAAATTCAAAAAGTGATAAGGATGCATTTAATGCTTTGTTACTGCATTAATTACATCATTACAAATGTTAATAATAGTTGGTTATAGGATCAATGATCGAGATAATTTAGGATGAAGATCTAAGGCACAGATCAAACAGTTAATGGGAGTTTTTTTATTTCCAAGAACAACACCAAATACTGAGGTAAAAGTGACACTATCACCGAGTGAGAAAGAAGATCGAACAATTTAGGATAATTGTTTGGAAACTAACTCACATGATTAAGAGGTTAAAAGTTCATATTTATTAAGGATGAATTCATGAGTTAATGTTGTTGTGAATGTTGTTAATGAAGAAGTTAATGTTGTTATTGAATTATTGAGGTGAACAACACAGAGCAGAGAAATACCGAGAAGATTTAGCTAAAGTAGAGCAGAACAATGAAGTGTTATAGAGATCAAAATTAAGGTAACACATATCAGAGAAAATAGAGTCTAACTTAGCATTTTATTTGATGCAAATTATAACAAACATTTCATAGTTTAGGTACTATTGTATTGTGAAGGTTAAATCCCAACATTGGGTAGATCCTAACAGATCTTGTTATTGTAAATCCTTTAACTGGGTACATCTCTAAGTGTAGAGATTGTAAAATCCTCTAATTAGGTAGACCTAATAAGTCTTGTATACTACTATTAATCGAGTAAGCTATTAGAAGTAGAAAACCTTTGTAGCTCTAATCGAGCAATCTTTCGTAATACAGTTTTAGTGAAATTTGTGGGTGTCATCCCCACCGTAGTTTTGTCCTTTAACCAAAGATTTTTGCGTAACCAAATCACTATGTTATGAGTTTATTTGTTATGGTTTTAATGTTTTGAATTACATACTTTACATTATTTTCATTTCAATGCAAAGGAGTCGGTAAAAAAAGAACAAAAAGTTTATTGTTAATCAGTTAAGGTATTAAGTGAAAAGTTTTATAAGTACTGATTCACCCCTCCCCTCTCAGTCCTTACTTTCCATACATTATTCCAACAATTGGTATCAGAGTTGTTACTCTTGAGTTATAGGGTTTGACTACCTAAGAGTTAAAGATCATAGTCATGGAAAGATATAGGCAATATAAAATATTTGATGGTCTTAAATCTGAATTGGAAGATGCAAGAGAGTTAATCATTGATTTGAAGAAGAAACTTGAAAGATCTCTAAGGAATATATTAAGAATTTATGATGAACTAAAGTTTACACAAGAAAAGGTTGACATAATTGAAACAACAACTGAAGGAAGTGTTTTCAATTATGGAAAAAATAATTTTTGAAGGGAACCGTAACCCTTTATAACAAAGAAAAAGATAGGAAGATCAAGAGCAAACCAAAAAGGAAAAGCTAGGGGAACAAAATAAGACATTACAACACCTCCCCGGCACTAGCAACCAGTGAAAAAGAACACTCAACAGGAAAAACCAGATCAAACTGGACAAACAAGCTAAGAAATATTTTTCATAAGATCAACAGTGTCTTCCTTCAACAAATCATATTGCTTGATAGAATCCCTGAGATTCTCAATATCTTTAGAGCTGACCTCTTATTCTTTTAGCGTTTTCTCTATTTCTTGAGCTTGGGCCAACAAAATTGGTACCTTTGTCATCAACATCTTCAACATTAATAGGGTTGGAATTTCTCTCAAGCATAGCCAAAAGGGACCATAGATTATCAGTAGTCACCTTCATACCTTCATAGTTCTGCTTCATGATCCTGTTGAGGGTTTCCTCAATGCGTTGGATATGGTTGGAAGTAGTCTGCAAGCGGAAGTTGAGCACCGTATTGATTTTAAGATCTAGTTTTTCTATCACCCCCATCACATCCCCTCTAATGCAATCATATTTTCCATCTTTAGGACTATTTGGCTTAGCCAACAGAATTGCAATTTTATCCATTATGTCCTCCAACTCAGCCTGTTTGGTACTGAAGTCTTTTTTTTCTTCATACAACCAAGTACTCATTTGCATGTCAGTATCAGTGCAATCTTTTGCAACCTGCATAAACCCACACATATCTTTGCACTTGTCATTAGTTTCCTCCTAAATTTTCTTAGGTTTCACCTTGTCACCTTTTTCTTGATCCTTCAACTCTATGCTTTTTTCTCTGACTTTATAAGATTTAACACTAGACATAGACCTGTCTCTAATTCTAGAGTCCTCATAATCTACCAGAATAGTGGAAATAGGGACATTATAAATTTTTTTGCCCAACTCAAACTGAGTCGAAATAGCCGGTTGTCCTCAGCATTGGGAGTGGTGGAAATATCTATCACATTAGGGCACGAGTTTACAAAGCCTCTGTACTCCATAGAATTCTCCATGAAACCTTCCTCCTCTGGCACCAATTCATCATTTGGGTCTTCAGTGTTCATATCCCCAAGCTTCTGTTCTACTTCTTCTTGGCGTGAGGAGACATCGAGGTATTTTCCCTCCTCCCGCACTTCTGTGTCATCTTCAGTGTCCATACCAGCCTCCTCTGTGAGGAATTTAACCACCTCAATCTTCTCATTTTTAGAGATTCTCTTGTGCTTCTTCTTGGTGGGGTTAGTCTCAGCCATGAGAGTTATTTTACCCTTACTATCTTTTCCCTTTTCACTAACCAGGGAAGGAACCTGCAGCTTGAACTTTTCATAATCATAGATGAGCATAATAAGCCCATCATGTAAGATAGGCTTTTTAGGGATTTTCATGTTCTCTAATATATTCGAACCTAAGGATTCCAAAAACCAAAAAGGAAAATAAATCTTCCTTTTATACCTAAAGTGATTGATCATTATAAAGTGGAAGTTATAAACCCTAATGTAGCGGCCTTCAAGGGTGAAATGTTGAATAAGGGCCTTAGCAATTTTTCCCCAGAGCAGCTTCATGTGGTCACGTAGGTAAAAATCCCCACTCTGCTTGACAATGAGGTATTTTTCCTCTGAGGTTTGAGGGAAATTCCTAGAGACATTATGGACCATAAATCGACCTCTATAATATTTTAAAATAGACATACTCATACCTGTTATTTCAGAAATTAACTTCTCATTGACATTAAAGGTCTTACCACACAGAGTAATGTTGCCATTATTCCAACTATCAACAAAATCTCTAGATATGTCTTTGTCATACCCGTGAAGCTGCTCCATGTAGTTCATGACTCCACCCTATTTATGAATACTCCACACCTTTTCCTCTTTTTTTCCACTTGCAGATAATGGGTTCTTCGCGTTTGAGTTTGCCTCCCATGATCACAGAGAGAAAAGTATAGGAAGGAAGCACGGTGGGAAAATTTCTATCAGGGGTAACAAGCAAACAATAGAGTGTATAAATAATAATGAAAGTGATGCTTTTAATAGGCTTGAAAAGACCCTACACTTGGTAACTCCCGCATTTGGAGTAATAATTTCCCTGTCCTTCATGCGTGCTTGACGCTTGCGTGACTCTTTTTAATAGCTTACCTTTCCTTATCATCATTAGTACTAATTAAACCTTGATTCTAATGGATTTGATCATACCTTATGAGGCTTAGGACTTCATAGTTTAAACCTTCTTCACCTTGCCAAGATGTGACATCATCACATCGTACTCCCAAATCTGTCAGCCACAATATTAGTTTCTCTAAATGTGTGGGTGATGTAAGTAGTCCTGAAACTACTTAAGAGCATTTTAATCTATGCAATGATGTGACTAATATTCCAAGAGGGTTTATGATTTCCTCTAATGCAATTAATTATATTCATTGAATCACCTTTAAGCCAAAGATTTGTACAATTTTGATGCTTCGCCACCTTATAGACCTGAAGGGAAACCATAGCTTCGACCATGTGGCTAGTTTGGATGCCAAGGGGGAGTGCTATGGTAGCAACACAAATGCCATGAGAGTTTCTAATGATGCCACCACAACCAGCCTTACTTGGGTTACCTTTTACAGCCCCATCAAAGTTAGCCTTAAGGCAACCTGCTGGGGGGGAAAACCACATAACACCATCCCGTTTGCTGCGACCATGGGTACAAATGGAGGAGAAATTCCAGCTCCTTAGAATATTCTTGTCTCTAATACCTTCCATTAGGGTAGGTTTTAGAGCACAAGCCATCTAAATATTCTCCACAATGTTCCTGATAATTTTAGAGCCCACCACCCGGGGATCAGAGATGTCATTATTAAAGATCTGGTTGTTCCTCTCCTTCCAAATCATCTAAATAACATGGGGGTAGTTAGGTTCCCTAGTAAATTTTCCAGAAAATGAGAGATAGGAGAACACCACTGGGAGACAAAATAAGAGATGGAGCTTGGGATAACCCAGTTGATGTCCCAATTCTACATAAAAATTGACCAAACCTCTCTAGAGAAAGAGCAGTGTAAGAGAAGGTGGGTAGAGGTCTCAACATCTTGGGTGCATAGGTAGAATCTATTAGGAAGCATCTAGCCTCTCTTAGCAAGATTTTAAGTTGAGAGAACCTTATCCTGGAAAAACAACTAGTAAAACATGTTAATATTAGGGACAAGAGAGGGGGTCCAAACCTTATCCCAATAGGGCATAGAGTCCTGATTGAAAGAGATGGAGTAAGTTGAGGAAACAAAGAACCTGCCACTCGGGTTGGGCGACCAGATCAGCTGGTCCTCCCTAGTATCTTTAACCTCCTAAGGGATCAGATTGAGATCAATAGCTTTGAGGTCCAAGGAAAAGTTGTTGAGTTGGACCCACTTGTGATCCCTCCAGTAATCTGCGACTTGCCTACCAAACCTAGTGATACAAGTTTGGGAAAGATGGGTAAATTCAACATACTGAATGAGAGGTTTCTCTTTGATCTAAGGGTCCTCCCAAAATTTGATTTTAGTGCCATTTCCAACCCTCCATCTAGCACCTTTATCCACAAGGGATTTAGATTTTAGAACACTATTCCAAATAAAGGATTCATGCATGTTGATAGGCGAAGAAAAGAAGTCACCTAAAGTAGGAGAATAATAGAGGTATTTAGATTTGATAATTTTGTTCCATCTTTCTCTTCATCAAAGATTCTCTAGATCTATTTTTCCAGCAAAGCTTGATTAGCCTCTTTGATTTTCTGATGCCAAGGCCTCCATTCTTAAGAGGTTTAGAAACATTATCCCACACCACTAGGTGGAGCCCATTCTTTTCCTCAGTTCCTGATCACAAAAATATTTTCTGTAATTTTTCAATAGAATCAACATACTTTGGGGGGATATGAAATAGAATAAGAGAATACAGAGTGAGATTCTAGAGGGAAGCTTTAAGGAGTAGGACCTTCCTAGCTTGGCTGAGAAGAGCTCCTTTCCATTTAGAAATTTAGTGATTAAATCTGTCTATGATACCATTCTAGAAGGAATCCATAGGTTTTAAACCCAGTGGGAGGCGCAGGTAGACAAAGGGGAAGGGAGAGATTTTACATCCTAGGATGGCAACCATCTTCTCCTATCTATGAAGAGGAGTGTTAAAAAAAACAAATATCTTTTCTCCTAGTTAATAAGCTTCCCCATAGTATAAGAGTAAGTGTTAAGAGCCTGCTTAACAATTGTAGCTTCCTTGATATAAGAGGTTCCCATGAGAACAGTGTCATCCACAAACTATGTTAGTAATAGCTGAGGGGGGGGGGGGGGGGGAATCNGGGGGGGGTGAATCAGTGGCTTCAAAAACTTTTCTTTATTATAACCACCAATCAAATAAACCTCAGATTATTATGTCCCTTACAAGATGCATGCCATGAAATACTTATAATAATTAACTGTCTGTCGATTTTCCTTTTTTGACCTTATTCTCCTTGATTACTGATAAGTAGTAAAAATTATTTACCGACACTCAGTAAATATGCAAAGTATACCGATAAATCTAGAAATGCATATGTGAAATGTAAAATAGTAAAGTAATAAACCATATACACATAACATAAGTATTTTAACGTGGAAACCCTGTTAAGGGAAAAAACCACTAGGACCGGTACCCCAAATTTTCACTCTTCTAAAGTGAGCCCTGTTAGGTGCCAACCCTGTTAAAGGATACAAACACACTGTTAGGTGTGACCTTGTTAGAGGTTTTTATACATAGAGGTTGTCACTTAGTATCAGGCATCTCAGTTTGCTACTATCCTTGAATCAGCCTCCTTCTTAGACTGACAATAGGCTTTAGGAAAATCTAGTCCTACTTTCACGAATCAACCTTTTTGGCACTCCTTGGGATGTACCTCAATATATAGAAGACTATTAAGTCCTACTCTATTAAGAGACTTGATGCTTCAATGGTTAAACTGAAACACAATGACCTATTTCTAATGCAACTTGAATTGCAGATTTTCAGATCTATTTAAGTACATTACCTCTTTGATCAATGTATCAATTCAATTCTTAGTGCTCCACACTTTCTGCTCTGTGATGCCATGCTTCACTATTCGTCGGTGTCTGTAGAATTCTTTAGCTCTCCTTCAGCTTGATTGATCAGGACTGTATGAAGTTATCCTTCATCACTTTCTCTTTAGCATCCTTTTTTTATTCACTCCCCCTCTTCATGATGATTCGGAAATGAATTAAGCTTATCTCTTATATAGACATGATATTCACCAATAGACTTGATATTCACCATTTCTTGATTCTTGATTCTTGATTCTTGATCCTTGGTGTGATTTAAAGCATAACTCCTAATTTATCTTGTAGTTATCTTTGTGCCAACTGTACAAATCTTCTTTAAATCGATCAATTAACTCTGGTCAAATAAAACAATGAAAACAACCAGTTAAGTCTATCTTTAGCTCTTTCTAGCTAGATATTTTGTCATTTTTTGAATGTCGGTCAACTTTGCAGTTAGTCGTCGGTGACAATCGCCAGTTCCATCGGTGTGACTCTAGTTAGCTTTAGGATCTCTATCCGTGAGGAATTATAGGATTTTACTCATTTGGCAACTCTGTTCTCAGCTCGTCAGGCATCCTGTGATTTTTTTTCATCAGGCAATATTGTCCTCTACTCGTTGGGTATCACTGTGACTTTGGTTCTTTACCTTTACCGATGGTGTGCACTCCGTCGGTGTTATATGTCACTTACTGAATACTTGACTTTTATGCATTGCTAAAATCATAATCTTTGTTCCATTGATTCTCTGAAGTCTTTGGCATTATATACATGACCGTACAAATGATATCAAGTTGACATCAATGACAATACAAACCATTAACTAATTTAATGTCTTGCATTATATTCAACTTAACATTATCAAACATTCAATCAGTTACATGTCATCAATCTCTCCCTTTGGAATTGATGGCAACATACAATATTATCACACTATAATATTTCTAATACAATATGAAATACAATTGTTGAGATTCATCAAACTACCAAACAATTTGTGTTGATAATTGATAAAAATGTTTGACCACCGGTAAGCTCTGTATTAGCTTAGATTTGATTCTTTCAGTTCTCTGTGTTTCTTGTTCTGATGTGTTGTGTCCTTTCCTTGTTTCAATATCTCTCTTTTGACTGTTCTTCTTCTTTGATGTCTCTGTCTCTTGTCAGCAACTCTCCCTTTGGATATAATCTCTCCTTGTTGGAGTAATCTGATAATGGATAATCTTTCTTCTTTTTCTAAAGACTGTGATAATATGGAAACTCTCTCCCTTTAACAACAATGCCAAAAAAATATATTACAGATATTGGACATTAATGTCAAATAATCATTTTCTTCCATCCATAATATATTTCTTGAATTTCCCTTATCCATCAGCAATACAACAATATGCTCTGGTGCTTGATTCTGATATATACCTTTCTATATATATATGTAGCTTTGAAGTTCATCCTTTTGCTTGCATCAACATGAATGATATTCTGATAATATATAGGCTGATGCAACCTTAGTCTTTTACTGATTAGTATAGAAGGGTTAGACCCTTAGTCTCTTTCTCAGGTACTCAAATGTATGTTTGGGCAGTGGCTTGGTGAAGATATTGGCCAATTGTTCTTTTGATTGCACATACTCAAGTATCACCTCTTTTTCTTGAACTTGCTCTTTTAAGTAATGATACTTGATTGCAATGTTTTTAGTCTTGGAATGCATGACTGGATTCTTGGAAATTTTTATTGCACTAGTGTAATCACAATAGATAATCACTGGTTCTCAGATCTTCACATGCATAACTTCTAGCAACTGTTTGATCCATACAATATTTGAGCAATTTGTAGTAGCAGCAACATATTCTTCTTCTGCAGTATACTGAGAGATGCATCCTTGCTTTTTGCTAATCTATGTGACAAGTCTATCACCCACAAAGAATGCTCCTCCAGTTGTGCTCTTCCGGTCATCAATATTTCCATCCAAATCAGCGTCGGTAAACACTTTTAGTTCAAATTTTCCTTCTCTTTTATACCATAAGCCAAATTCCTCAGTATTCTTCAGATATCTTAGGATTCTTTTCACAGCAGTCATATGTGATTCCCTGGGGTTAGCAAAAAATCTAGCAACAATTCCTACTGCATGTGCAATATCTTGTCTAGTGTGTACAACATACATGAGTTTTCCAATCATTGATCTACACAAAGTCTGATTTACCTCTGTTGTCTTGTCTTCCTTTGTTAACTTACATCCAATAGCCATCGATGTTCCATCTAGTTTGGAATCTTCCATCTTGAATATTTTCAAGACCTCTTTGATGTATTTGGACTGTGTATTGAAAATACCTTCACTTTGTTGAATGATCTGTAGAGCAAGAAATGACTTGATCTCTCCAAACATAGACATCTCAAATTCTTTTCTCATCTCATCAGAAAATGATTTGCATAGCAATATTATTTCCTCCAAATATGATGTCATCAACAAATATTTTAGCAATCAAAGTGTTAGCATCAGTATCTTCTTTCAAATAAAGATTACTATTTTCACTAGTCCTTATGAATCCAATACTTATTAGATAGGAA
>MU227386.1:2740116-2752772 GCA_018584345.1 Thuja plicata | reverse complement strand
AAGGCTTTTTGAAGTCTACATACCATGTTCCTCTTGTCTGGATCTACAAACCCTTCTGGTTGCTCAATGTATACCTCTTCTTCAAGTATTTCATTTAGGAATGCTGACTTGACATCCATTTGATATAATTTGAATCCTTTGTATGCAACATAAGAAAGTAGCATTCTTACTCCTTCTAGCCTAGCAACAGGTGCAAAGGTTTCTCCATAGTCTATACCTTCTTCTTGTGCATACCCCTTGCATACTAGTCTTGCTTTGTTCCTTGTGACTTCTCCATTCTCGTTCAGCTTATTCCTAAATATCCATTTTGTACTGATGACATTCTTGTCATCTGGTCTTGACACAAGTGACCATGTTTTGTTCTTCTCAATCTCCTCAATCTCATCATTCATAGCACTTATCCATTCTTCATTATCTAGTGCAGTATTTACAGATTTTGGCTCAAACTCACAAATTAAACAATTTGAGGTTAAAGACTTACTTGTTGTTCTTGTACCAGCTTTCTTATCTCATATGATCTGGATCTTTGGATGGTTCCTTCTTACATATCTTGCAAGTACAGGTACAATTCTTTGTCTATCAGCTTGATCATTATCCTGATCTTCATTCTGTTCTTCATTACCTTGCACATTATCTTAATTATTATCCTGACTGTTAGTAACAGCAGTCTGACCATCGATTGCAACACTTTGTTGTTCAGGGATTAATCACGGTTGCTCAGGTAGAGTGTTGGGTTCTTCACAATATACAAACTTATTTTAGTCCTCTGGTTCTTTTGTGCTTTCCAGCTCATTATTTTCTGTAAACTCATCAATCTTTACATTTGCACTTTCAACTATTTTGTTAGAGGCCTTGATAAGACATTTAAAAGCTTTTCTTTTGGTAGAATACCCCAGAAAAATACCTTAATCACTTTTGGTGTCAAGATTTCCATTTCTATTATCCTTTAAGACATAACATTGACTACCAAAGATCTTGAAGTAACTTACATTGGGTGTTTTACCATACCATAGCTCATAAGGTGTCTTCTTTGTGTCTTTCTTCAATTGTACTTTGTTAAGTGTATAGACAGTAGTGCTAACAACTTCCCTCAAGAATATTTGGATGATGCCTTTTTCTATCATCAGTGTTCTTGCACAATCAACTATTGATCTGTTCCTTCTCTCAGCAATCCCATTTTTCTGTGGTGTTCTTGGTGCAGAAACCTATTTTTTTATACCATGCTCATTAAAGAAATTAGTGAATTGATCTGATATAAATTCTCCTCCTCTATCTAATCTCAAACATTTCAAATCCTTACCACTTTGTTTTTCTACCATAGCCTTATACCATTTAAACATCTTGAATGCTTTAGATTTATCTTTTAGAAACATAACTATCATCATTCTAGAGTAATCATCAACAAAGAGAATAAAATATCTATCTCCATAATAGCTCTTTGTCCTCATAGGTACACATAAATCAGTATAGACTAATTCTAGAATACCATCAGATGTA
The DNA here is from genome assembly GCA_018584345.1 of Thuja plicata. Taxonomy (NCBI): domain Eukaryota; kingdom Viridiplantae; phylum Streptophyta; class Pinopsida; order Cupressales; family Cupressaceae; genus Thuja; species Thuja plicata. The sequence continues at coordinate 2,751,275 of MU227386.1, read as the reverse complement.
TGGGTTTTACTTTTGAAACTAGACTTTGTCATTTTACCTTTTTGACAATTTTTGCACATGTTGTTGTCTAGCTTTGTCATTGTCGGTAAGACTCTTATATTTCTTCTTCTGCTTATCTTTATCATGTTGTCAAAATTCACATGACACAGTATTTTGTGCCAAAACCATATGTCTTTATTTCTAGTCATTAAGCAAGTGGTGTTAGTATCATTCAGATAGAATAAGTTACCTTTAGTCTGTTCACCGGTACCAATCAGCTTTCTTGATTCATTGAAGATCTTTGCCTTCTTGTTCTCAAATGCTACTCTGTGACTCGAATTATTCAGCTTAGAAACACTTAACATATTATAATTCAATCCTTTTACCCAATAAAAATTTTCACATTTAATTAGGTTATTCAACATTATAGTTCCTTTACCTTCAATCGGACAAGGTGTATCATTACCCATTCTTACTGCACCACCATTATAATACTCAAAAGTATTAAACTTTTCTTTGTCACCAGTCATGTGGTGAGTGAAACCACTATCTGTAATCCATATGTTATTCTCTCTAACCTTAGATATGAGTGTAGTTTCTACATACCTTTCATCTTCATTTGAATAATCTTTCATAGCTACAAATACCATCTCGATGTCTTCATCAGGTTCGGTGTCAGTATCTTCATATTTGTAAGCAGCTAGGTAGCTAGCCTTCTTTCCTTTATCCTTTTAGTCTTGGGTATCTCTTCTTTCTGATTGTTGGTAACTTCTGTAATCCTTGTTATCACCTCTATCAGATTTATTCTCAAAATATTTATCATTACCTTTGTCATCTTTTCTTATGTTAGGACATCTTGTAGAAAAGTGTCCAATATCTCTACAATTAAAGCATACAAGTGGTAACTTGCCTTTGTATTTACCTTTGCCTCTCTACATTCTCCTTGCCATGAGTGCTTCTATTTCATCTAGATCTTCTTATTCACTTTCACTTTCACTATCTCTTCTAGATGTGTGTCTTTGACTTGATTTTCTTATTCTCATAGAAGACTTAAATGTAGACTCTAAGTTTGGTAAGACACTATTATCAAAGTTATTCATCTCAAATGAAATTAGTCTACCAATTAAACTATCAAGAGTAACTATGTTGTTTTCTATTTCTCTCATTTCTTGAATAACAAAAACTCTAATAGCATATACAGGTAGTAAAGTTCTTAAGATTTTACTTACCACTGTCTCCTCTTCAAGTGTACCTCCAACACCTCGTATAGCATTGACTACTTATTTTATTCTTGTGCTATACTGTGTGATGTTTTCTCCTTCTTTCATTCTGAGATCATCAAAATTTCCTCTAAGAATTTCTTCCTTGGCTCTCAGAACATTTGTATCACCTCCATGTATAAGCTTCAGTTTGTCCCACATTTTCTTTGCAGTTTTGTAATCCTTGACATCTTCAAATTCAACATCGGAGAGTGAGGAAGAAAGATCTATAACCATGCAGTTAAGCTCATGCTTATCTCTCAATTGATCTACTGTCAAAGCTCCTATAGGAAACACATATTCAATATCTAAGTATTGAGTAACATCATTACCAATACCTGATAAGTGGAATCTTATCCTGCTCTTCCATGTAGCAAAGTTGTCTTTGTTCAACTTGGGCACATCTTGTCTGTTCATCTTGTGATCTTGACTTAGGTTTTGAAACCATCCTTCTAAGCACACAAGCTCTGATACCAATTGTTAGTAATAACTGAGAGGAGGGGTGGGTGAATCAGTGACTTCAAAAAATTTTCTTTATTCTAACCACCAATCAAATAAACCTCAGATTATTATGTCCCTTACAAGATTCATGCCATGAAATACTTATAATAATTAACTATTTGTCGGTTTTCCTTTTCTGACCTTATTCTCCTTGATTACCGATAAGCAGTGAAACTTATTTACCAACACTCAGTAAATATGCAGAGTATATTGATAAATCTAGAAATGAATATGTGAAATGTAAAATAGTAAAGTAATAAACTATATACACATAACACAAATATTTTAACGTGGAAACCCTGTTAAGGGAAAAAACCACTGGGACCGGTACCCCAAATTTTCACTCTTCTAAAGTGAGCCCTGTTAGGAGCCAACCCTGTTAAAGGTTACAAACACACTGTTAGGTGTGACCTTGTTAGAGGATTTTATAAATAGAGGTTGTCACTTATTATCAGACATCTTAGTTTTCTACCATCCTTGAATCAACCTCCTTCTTAGACTGTCAATAGGCTTAAGGGAAATCTAGTGCTACTTTCATGAATCAACCTTTTTGACACTCCTTGGGATGTACCTCAATATATAGAAGACTGTTAAGTCCTACTCTGTTAAGAGAATTTATGCTTCAATGGTTAAACTAAAACACAATGACCTGCTTCTAATGCAACTTGAATTGCATATTTTCAAATCTATTTAAGTACATTACCTCTTTGATCAATGTATCAATTCAATTATTTGTGCTCCACACTTTCTGCTCTGTGATGCTGTGCTTCACTGTTTGTCAGTGTCTACATAATTATTTAGCTCTCCTTCAGCTTGATTGATCAAGACTATATGAAGTTATCCTTCATCAGTTTCTCTTCAGCATCCTCTTTCTATTCACTCCCCCTCTTCATGATGACTCAGAAATGAATTAACCTTGTCTCTTATATAGACATGATATTCACCGTTTCTTGATTCTTGATTCTTGGCGTGAAAAAAAATCTAGCCAATCTGATTTAAAGCATAACTCCTGATTTATCTCGTAGTTATCTTTATGCCAGCTGTACAAATCTTCTTTACATCAATCACATAATTCTAGTCGAATAAAAAAATGAAAACAACCAGTTAAGTCTATCTTTAGCTCTTGCCAGCTAGATATTTTGTCTTTTTCTAAACTCTCTGTTTTGTCGGTCAACTTTGTAGTTAGTCATCGGTGACAACTACCAATTCCATCGGTGTGACTCCAATCAGCTTTGGGATCTCTGTCCATCGGGCATTATTGGATTTTACTCATCGGACAACTCTGTTCTTAGCTCGTCGGGCATCCTGTGATTTTGCTTCATCAGGAAATACTATCTTCTTCTCGTCGGGTATCACTGTGACATTGGTTCTTTTCCTTTACTGATGGTGTGCACTCCGTCGGTGTTATCTATCACTTAGTGAATACTTGACTTTTATGCATTGCTAAAAGCATAATCTTTGTTCCATTGATTCTCTGAAGTCTTTGGCATTATATACATGACCATATAGATGATATCAAGTTGACATCAATGAAAATACAAACCATTAACTGATTTAATGTCTTGCATTATCTTCAACTTAACATTATCAAACATTCAATTAGTTACATGTCATCAAACTATTCGTGAGAGTAGGACTAGTAGTTAGAGGATTGGAGGAGACCCTGCAATGATCCAGACTGAACCAAGCTACAAAAAAATCTCCCCATGTTTAATGCCATAATAGAAAAGAGAATGGGGGAGACAGGATCCCCTTGGAAAAGGCCCCTAGAGGGGGAGAAGAAGTTGGAAGAAGATCCATTCACCAAGACACTGATTGAAGGTGAGGAAATTAGTTGCTGGATAAGGTTTACAGTTTTCCTGAGAAAACCAAAAGCCGCCAAAACTTTAAAAAGGAAGGACCAGTCCACCCCATCGTAAGCTTTAGAAAGGTCCACCTTCATAAGGAATCCTTGTTTCTTAGATGCCTCCAACAAGTGGATATTTTCATGAACAGTCATAACGGAGTCCAGAATCTGTCTACCCAGCAAAAAACCATTTTGCTGGGGGAAATAACAGAGGGGAGGATAAAAAGAATTCTAACAATGAGGACTTTTGAGACAATCTTATAGAAGGTATTACACAGACTAATCGGCCTAAAGCTATTCACTGAATTCACACCAGGAGTCTTAGGAATAAGCACCAAAAAGTAGAGTTAGCTTCTTTCAGCAGAGAACTAACCCCAAAAAATTATTTCACCGCAGCTAAGACATTTTTTTCCACAATGTGTTAGAAAGATTAGAAAAATAACAGAGGGAAGCCACCTGGACCAGGAGATTTATCACCCTCAAAGGAGAAGGAAGCCTCTTTAATCTCCTTATTAGAAGGGACTTTACACAACATATCATTTGTCTCCTTATCAATGAGGTTGGGGATAACATCCAGAAGTTTAGACTGGTTATCCACAGAGATAGAGGGGTACTTAGTGAGAAGATCAGAGAAGAAGCTTGAAATTTCTTTCTTAATGTCTGCTTCATTCTTCAACTTCCCCTGGTTGCTATTAAGGTAGTTGATTCTTTTAGATGCTTTATATTTTTGAGCTGTCATGTGGAAGAAATGAGTGTTCTTATTCCCAACTTTAAGCCAAAGAGCCCTAGACCTTTACCTCCAGAACACTTCTTCTTTAGAGATGATGTTGTGGTAATCTGCCTGAATCTTATTTTCCTTTAGTTTATTCTCCTCAGAAAGACCTTCCTCCTGAATCATATCTTGGATATCTTGGAGATCAGATTGGATTGTAATTTTAGCCTTAAAGATATCCCTGAAGACCTCTTTATTCCAAGTTCTGACCTTATTTTTAATTCTCTTAAGTTTTTGGACAACTCTAAACATACCCATTCCCTCCACTTGAACATCCCACCTGGTGGAGCCAAAAATTACAGGCACAAATTTGCATGATTGGTCTCCAAATGATTCAGGGAAGTATAATTTGCATTTTTACATTATTTGATACTTCCTTGCTTTTAAAATTAAATGATTATGAAAGCCCTAATATTTACTATTTCTTCATATTCATGCCCCCGAAGAATCAAATATTTTATCGCAATGTTTGAAATACATTTATATTCTTTAAAATAAAGGGTTGATTTAAAGTAAAATATTCCTTTTTGAACAAAAGGGTGGCAATCGGGAGTTGAAAACTCAACCTCTCAAGCCAAACATTTAACTACCCTAACTACCCATCCTCCCCTTTCTACCAATTGCTCTATGTTATTCCTTGGAAACATTGGTTATGGAAAAAATATATATATGCTTTTTAATATCTTTTACCCTTTATTATGCTTGTAAATCTTATTAGGGTAATTTTTCTGTGTTAAAATAAATATATCCAATGGGATAAAAGTTTCTATAAATGTGAAAATGCAATTTTCACACTATTATAAGAGTATATTCCTTTGGAATTATATTCTAAAAGCGAAGCATATTTTTATATACATTTCCCCTAATGTTAAATAATTGAAAATCTAATAGGGATAGCTTAGTGAAAATATATCAGGCAATAACCTTTGCATAATTCTTGCAAATATATTTTACGAATTACAAAGTGCTTTCAAAAGAAATTATTTTGGGAGTATATGAAGTTTTTAATATATTAATCTCCTAAAAGCCTTAATCGAGAATAAAGTTTGATTTATTAAGGTATCTAATTTATTCATTTTATGGGCAGGAGCTTTCTATCTAGTGACATTATTCAAAAGTGATTATTCAAATATGTGATGGCAACATTCTTTGTGGGATAAAGGATGAAGATTGTTTCAATGGGAGTATTATCGAATGGATAGATTTATTAAATATATTAACCAATAAGACAATTATATTTTACATTGTAAATAATTTTAAAGTTGCAGTTGTTTAAATTAGGTATTAGTTTCCACAAGTCATGTTGGTCTGAAGCTTGTACGCATCCCTTGAATTTTATATAAATGGGATACCAAGACCAATATAAAAGAGCACAAAAAAAAAGATATAGACAAGATGGTTATGCAGATAGGATAGATTTGGATCAACAACTGCAACATGAACTGGATGTACCATTTTTCTAAATCAATAAAAGATAAGTGTTTTTTGTCTCATCCGTGGATTGAAAGTACCATTTAGATATTTAAATCAGTCCTTTGGATAAATTTGTGTATTTTCTTCAAAGTGATTGTTTGGTGTAGCATATTCTTGATTAAATTCATAGTTTCTATTATCAATTAGTTTTTTCATTTTGCATGGTTAAATTCAATTGATTGTGGCCACAATCAATCGGTCTATCATTTGAAAATTGATATTCAATTGAGATAACTATGAATTATCTTAGGTTATATGTTCACTTCATAACACCTTTGAAACTATAGTTTCAAAACTGTCTCCAAGGTTGAACGTGACACTTGAATAGATTGAACTCCATTGCCTAGATCGAGCAATGCACTGATCTACTCATTGATTAGATTATGGCTATTTATTTTAGTGTTTAATGTTTTGTAACATCATATCCATCTGCTCATTCTAGTTTATACATCCTTTATTATGCAATTTTACATTTTATAAAAGCATTCAGTCTTGTAGTTTATGATTAGAATTTGATTTCTTCAAGCCCACTTGCCATCTTGAGAGATTAGTTGAATTCCATACACAATTTATTTTCTATAAAAGGCCTTAAACTAGTACATAGTGGTTAAGGTAATGGTTCACCCGCCTTGGTCCCGCAAAGCTAGAAGTGCAGGGGAAAAGGATCATAATCGATCATTCTTGTTAGTTGGCCAAAAATAATTTGATTTCCTAGCATTGGACTGGCAAGTCCATAGGAAATCCAATTCATCATTTTTGGGCACCAACACCACCATTCTGCAATGTTCCTTTCCAGATCTTGGTGTTGCATTCCACATTTTTTCAAATATGAAAGAGGAGTTCCATTTACCAGAGGTAGGGTTGGCCGAGAGAGAGATAAGAGAGTGATCAGAGCCAATACGATGCAAATTTGATAGAGACAAACCATAGTTGAGAAGTTATTATGTAGAGATCAAAGCCCTATCCAGCCGAACTTGGATCAGATCATCCCCAGTTCTACGGTTAGACTAGGTATATGTGCTTCCTCTGAGTTCAAGGTCCAAAATTTGTTGGTTATTAATGAATTCCATAAGTGCCAAGCTGCTATCATACTGAGAAGAGACTCCTTCAAATTTATCTAAGTCACTAAGAGGGGTATTGAAGTCTCCAACCACCATCCAACTATTATTAAAAAAGTTACTTCTGTCTGCTTCCAGGCATCTCCAGAATTTGTCCCTACCACTTTTATAATTAGGTGCATAAATATTTGAGAGTACCCAACTAAAGACATCTCTAATATGATTAAATATGATAGAGGAGATTTTTCCTTCATATTTAATAATGTCCCCATTAATAGTATTTAGATTCCAAAAGGACATCATACCCCTAGAGGCACCTTCAGAACTACAACCAACGACACAAAAACTCTTAAAAATTTTTATTTTTTCAACTTTGTCTCTAGCCATTTTAGCTTCCTGAATGAGGATAATATCTGGCTTATGGTCTTGAACAAAATTTCTGAGAAGATCCTGCTTGTGGGGTTGTTTTAACCCCTAATATTCCAAGGTATGACCTTCATTTCTTACCTTGAGAGCAGATGTCCGGGATAGTACGTTGGCGCCCATCTGCAATACTTTGTTTGCTTTCTTGTTCTCTCATGAATTTGTTGGATCTTCTACCCCTAGGAGATTTAGGCAATCCTACATCTACTCTCATTTCTCTAGTGATGAATCCTCCTTGGGGTATTCCACATTTTAGGTCAGATTTACCTTCATGTTTCTTTTTATTATGGATTCCCTCAATCCAAAGGTCATCCCCCCTATCCAAAAATGGTATCGACTTCTCCATTGAGTTTTCCCAACTTTTCTTTCATCTCAGTGTTTCACGGCTAAGAACCCTCTCCATAGCTCCCTCTCCCAAGCTGACTATCTTACTATCTTTTTCTGAATCTAGCAAGGCCAAAGAGGCCATAGGACCCTTCTCATCATTTTGATGATCAGGATGGAACACTATTTCATCTTCCTCCAAAAATTCCTTCTGCTTCAAATCAATCACTCTCGCCGAAACCTTAGTACTACATCCTTTATCCAAATCCAGAGGCTTCAAAGGAAGGGAAACTATAGGAGAGAACTCTGCAGGGCTACAAATCTTGCTCTTCTTATCTTCAGAGCCTACCACGGTAAAGGCAGTTGCTGGGGGATTCGATTGGGGTTTTTCCTTCCAGATCTTAACATAATATTTCTTGGGCACATCCTTAGCTTTCTAGGTTTTAATAGGATAGTCCTTTGCCTTATGCCCATATTTCTTGTAGGTGAAGCAGGAAAAAGGAAAAGACTTAAACTCCACAGGTTGAGCCCATTTGCCCAGTTTTGAGATAATATTAATACTTTGTAGGAGGTCAACTGTTTGGAGTATGTCCACACAATTCTCGCATAAAAATGTCTAGACCTAGAGGTGGTTATATGGTCAATGGAAAGAAGCTCTCTGAATGAACTAGCTAGCCCTCTCAGGATGTATTCATGCCAGTATTCTAAAGGGAGGCTAGGGAATCTGATCCACACCAGGACCAACACAAAAAATGAAAAATCATTAAGTTCAAGATTAGGATCCTATCTATGGAGAGCTAGAGAGAATCTCCCAGCGATCTAAGGGCCACCACACAAGATTTTTGACAGATCTTCACTGCTAAAAAACTCAAAGGAGAAAAAACCTTTGGACATGGCAGCAATGTCCACTTGTCCCTTTAGGAACCATTTCCTTTGGGAGAACTACCTCACCACTTCAAGGTTTGGTCTACCCCTAGAAAATTTCCCAATCATAATCATTTCCATTGAAGTGACAGAGAAGTCGATCAACGGATCCAGAATAAAGATAGAGAATTCTCCCTTAGAGGGGTTTGTGACAATGTTAACTTCCATAAAAGAATTTTATCCTCTTAAAATGGAAGCACTTCCATGTTGAGAATGTTTAGCCCACATTTTGGGATGTTTTTGACCTCCATCATATCATCTTTCCATTTCTACATCATCTCCTACTTTTGCACCTATTTAGGACCCTGATTGGGCCTCTCTAGGCACCTTTTACCCCACCTGGCATGTTTTCCAGGGGTTCTGGCCCCCTGGGTTAAGGTCGACCTCAACCTTGACCTAGGTTAGGGTTGACCTCTACCCTGACCAGGGTCCCCCTTTTCAAATCTGGGAGCTTGTCGGCTGTCGAGGGTCATCCAAAATTCATTTTTCCTACTTCCGGGTCAACTATTTCGGGTTCCGAAGTGTTGATTCCTAAATTATATTTAATATAGGTCCTCTCCTAGGGGTAAAGGATTTAATTGGAATTTAATTATCCTATTTCAGCCTCCTTAGAAGATTGTGCCTTAATTTCATATAAAAGGAGGTTCTCTCCTCTCATTCTCTCTAAGCGATATTGAGCAAGAAAAAGTCTTCTAATCATGATCAAGCATCCATTATTCTCAAGCTTCCAAGGTGTTCAAGTCTTATTCTCAAGAATTCAAGTTCTCCATTGAAGATCAAGGATCCAATTTTTCAACCTTTGAAGGGATTAGGTTCAAACATTCAAGATTCAACATTCAAACCCTAGATCTAGCCATTATGATGGTGTGATCTTCCTTAAGGATCCTTTGCGCATCCTCAAGACTCTTTCATTACTTATTCAAGGTGGATTCCAAGCATACAATCATGGAGGTTTATGGTCTTTATTGAGTCCAATCTTTCATATTTACATACTTACTTACATTTGAGTTACAATTGCATATCTATTAAATATCATAGCTTCATTCATAGATTCAATTCTACTACTTGCTAGCATTCCATACTTTATTGATTTCAAGGTTAATTCCTAAATCAGGGTTTGACTAAGGAAAACCCCTCCCGCCAACAAACAAACCTATTTTTCTTGTAGGTACAAGTTTGGGACTGCGGATTTGGACTCAGATCTGGATGCCCTTTTCGGCTTTCTTTCAGACTCCGTGAACAGATTCTTTGTCAGACTTGTGCAGGTCAAGGTCGACATTATTGGGTCAGGGTTGACATTTGTGGGTCAAGGTTGACCTTTTTCATAAGACAGAGTCAAATTAGAAAAATATTTTTGGGTTTTGTTCGTCTCTGTGTTCCGGTTCCAGATCATACTTCAGTTCAATTTTTCCAGAAATAGAGTACATACTTCAGAAAACAACATTCTTTGATCTGCAATTATTTAAGGTTAGTACATTTCTCCTATTTCTTTAATTACTATCATATATCAGATCTATATATTCAATTAATAGAACTTAAGATCCTCTTCTCTTATCTCATTTCCAAATAATTGATTCATTTGTGCATCAATCCTTCTCCTGGATTGATCAACTTGGATCCTTCATTTGTGCATTTGGGGAATAAAAGAGGAATATCTTATCTTCTTCTTAATCATAATTATAACACATAATCCAAACATCTCAATCAAATGTAAAGTAGGTTTAAGAGAACTTACCATTTACCATATATATATATATTTCCCCTTTTTCTTCCTCATAATCACATTTCAATACAAACACAATTTAAATGTAAAGGTTAGAGAAATACATAATCAAACCCTAATAAAATGAAATAAAACAAAAGAAAGATTTTTCTTCCTTTACATTTTGGTGAACCTGCGATAGACAACTCCTTCTCTTTGGTGTTAGATTTACATCTTAGATTAAAATTTGCATTTATCATTACAAAAATAAAAATTTAAATATTCATAAATATACAAAAACACTTCTTGTATTTCATTTATTATGAAGATCTTTTGGTGTATGACTATTTTTCTCATTATTCTTTTCTTAGCATCTCTTTATAGTACTTATGATGTGTATGAGACTATTCTCCATTTTATTACATTCATCACTCTTCATAGTGCGCTTGCTTATGCCATTATGAGATTGACCAATACTAGTCTCCCTACTTTTAAAACTTCTATTAAGGATGTGTGTAATGGACTCATTACTCTTTTGGATTATGTGAAGAATTTGGTAGATGATACACCATTGCCTAATCTTCCTAATCTTCATCCTAACCTTCCTAATCCAATTCCTAATAATCCTACTCCTATTCTTCCATCTTCCATCCCTAGTTCTTCTCACACTTTTGTTAAGGCTCAAACTATGGTACAAGATGAGGACATGCAAGAATTCCTAGATTTACCTTCTCCTTCTTATCCGATTCATGATGCTATTAAGAGAAAATTCCAAGAAACTTCTCCTAAAACCATCATTCCACCTTACACAACATTTTCTCATGAACACAATAATCAATCACCTCCTATAGAAGCTTTGCAAGATAGATACACTACCAGATACACTATGGTTGATAAA
>MU227386.1:2688253-2738933 GCA_018584345.1 Thuja plicata | reverse complement strand
CTCTTTTCTCTTCCTTATCCTACCTAGTGGGTAGTCATGATAAGGAGGGGGGCATATATAGGGTCTCCCTTGTACTATAGTTTACATTTATTTACATTTTGCAGCATGCTAAATCCTCGGAAGGTAACGCACATAAGTTACTAAATCCTGAAGGGACACACATTTTTACTTTTATGTTTGCTAAATCCTCGAAAGGTAATGCACATAAATTCGCTAAATCCTGAAGAGATACACACCCTTTTTATTTTTACGATATGCTAAATCCTCGAAAGGTAACACACATAAGTTGCTAAATCTTGAATGGACACGCATTTTATATTCCATAGTGATACAAGAATGTAGGTCTATGGATATTTTCAAAAGTCGTAAGAAGACACATTTACAATTACAAACACAGTTTATGGGTGAACCTATTGTGGGCTCTCCCTCCTTGGTGATTCATATTAAGGTGGGCATCTTACTAGGTGAGGTAATCACTTTCTCTTTTCTCTCTTTCGCTTTCATGCTAGTAGGATTAGATCATGAAACTATGTTATCTATGGTGTTGTTATTGTCTTACTTATGTAGTTATGTATGTTTTCTATGATTGATTTCTCTTTAATTTCATATCTTTATGTATGTATGTTGAGTTAGAATCCTTTTTCTAAGGACTCGTGTCCTTGACTTAGTGATGTTCTACTTTGTTGCAATCCACCGGTGTCTTTCTTCTAACTTTACCGTGAGCATGTTTGATTTCCATACTCTAGCTAAAGTGGGGGCCTAATGTATCATCTTAAAATGGAAGCACTTCCATGTTGAGAATGTTTAGCCCTCCTTTGGGGATGTTTTTGACCTCCATCATATCATCTTTCCATTTCTACATCATCTCCTGCTTCTGTACCTGTTCAGGACGCTGATTGGGCCTCTACAGGCACCTTTTACCCCACCTGGCATATTTTCCAGGGGTTCTGGCCCCCTAGGTCAAGGTTTACCTCAACCTTGACCTAGGTTAGGGTCAACCTCGACCCTGACCAGGGTCCCCATTTTCAAATCTGGGAGCTTGGTGACTGTCAGGGGTCATCCAAAATTCATTTTTCCTGCTTCCGGGTCGGCTGTTTCAGGTTCTGAAGTGTTGATTCCTAAATTATATTTAATATAGGTCCTCTCCTAGGGGTAAAGGCTTTAATGGGAATTTAATTATCCTATGTCGGTGTCCTTAGAAGATTGTGCCCTAATTTAATATAAAAGAAGGTTCTCTCCTCTCATTTTCCTATTTCTTTAATTACTGTCATATATCATATCTATATATTCAATTAACAAAATTTAAGATACTATTCTCTTATCTCATTTCCAAGTGATTGATTCATTTGTGCATTAATCCTTCTCTTGGATTGATCAACTTGGATCCTTCATTTGTGCATTTGGGGAATAAAAGAGGAATATCTTATCTTCTTCTTAATCATAATTATAACATATAATCCAAACATCTCAATCAAATGTAAAGTAGGTTTAAGGGAAATTACCATTTACCATATATATATTTTCCCCTTTTTCTTCCTCATAATCACATTTCAATACAAACACAATTTAAATGTAAAGGTTAGAGAAATACATAATTAAACCCTAATAAAATGAAATAAAACAAAAGAAAGATTTTTCTTCCTCTACAAGAATATTTTCTAGAGGGTTTTCCACCAAATAAAGAAGACCACTTACCTCTACCATCAGTATTTCATTCAGCAGAAGGGGCAGGTCCCTTCTTGGAATATTATCTTTGTGGAAGAGGCCCACCAATTTCAGAGGATCTTTTCCTTTCTTTGCTCTCAGAAATAGAAAGTTGTGCTGACTTCTGACCCTTCTGATCGAGAATCTCCGACCCAAGCTCAAGTGGATCCCCTCTAGTGGTATTGGCCACAAGCATACGAATGCTAACCATAGCCACACTAGAAGCGGCATCTATAACCCCATCAACAACAATAGGATCACCATTGCCAAACATTCCATTCGAAATCTCACCACTTTTCCTGCCCACGGGCTCCCCGTTCCCTCCCGAAGTCTCAGCCATGGGTTAGTAGTTTCTAGCTCATCCTCTGAAGGCAGTGTCACTGATGAATCTGAAATAGGTATAAAAGAGTTACTGGAAAATAATGACACACTTACCAAGAAATTGGACCTAATGAAGATAGATCTTGAAACCAACATGATAAGGATGATCAAAATGATTGAAGGAAAAAGGATCACTGAAGATGAAAATAAAATGGCAGGAGATGACAAAAGACATGTTGAGATGAAGCTACTGGAAAAATATAATGAAATCATGAGAATGACATAAGTTCACTATGACATGGTCGATCAACTTATGAGTGAAAATAAAGACAATACCAAAAAAGAATTTGAGAATCAAGCACTGAAAGCTGAAATTGAATGAATGGAACAAAGATTGAAAGTTGAGAAAGATGAAAATGCAATACTAAAAAGAAACGAAGAAGCACTGAACTCTCTAGATCAACAATTCAAGAATCAGAAACAAAGAAATGACAAAACAAGCATTGGATACAAAGAGGAAAGCACCACCAATAAAGGAGAATCATCAAAAGCACAAAGAGATGAAAGTACTGCATCCCCACCAAGACAAAAGAAGCAAATTTGCAATTACTGTGGGAAGCCTAGACATACTACTAATGTCTACAGGAGAAGGAAAGGTAAATCACCGAGTATACCTAAGTTTGATGGTTATTGTTCTAGATGAAATAGGTATGGACATCACGCATTTGAATGTAGAACTGATCTAGTCAACAATACAAGGAAATCTAAGTTTGATGGATGCTGCAAAAATTGTAACAAGTTTGGACACAAAGTTGAAGAGTGCAGAATAAGGAAAAGGAATGACAACTAGAAGCCTAACCAAGAGAATGCTAAAACAAACCAAGAAGATATTTCTGTACCATGGGAATATAACACAATAATCTCATGTTTATCCTATGGAAGGTATGAAAACGTTGCTACAAACTGCATGTTGATGTGCGGAAGGAACAACATAAGAGCTTGGAGAACTCCTAGAATGACATGTTTTCATTATCATAAGGTAGGAAACCTTGCGGGGAATTGTAGAGACCAAGGTGATGCACCAAGTGGAGATGAATCTGAAGTAAAATATCCTACTACTATTGAGGAAATCCAAGAACAAATGAAAAAGACATGGAGGAAAAATACTCAGGATGAAGGGACATCATCCGGAAGCACAAAATGCACCATCTCTACTGAGTTGGTTGCACCGAGCTCCACCTAATTGGTGAGAGGTATGTTGGGAATGAAAACCTATTAAAAATATTATTTTAGTTCTGAAGTATTAGATTTGACTTCCATATTAGCATATTAAGATGCATCTGGATAAGTTGTGATTTGAAGTATTATGTGTAGTTATTTTGTTTTATTCAGTTAAGTAAAGTCATTATATAGTTGGTGAATAAGACAAAATGGAAGAAACAAAGCATTTATTTCAAAACCTAACAGTCATTGGAAACCCTAATCAAGGGAAATCTATAAATAGGGTGGTTTGTAGTTCATTTGAACTTACTGTTTATGAGCGCATTTGAGCACGTTGCAGGCGATCGTTTCTGGCATCCACTGAACAATACGAGAAGCTATTTATGAATTAATTTAAGAGAATTATGAGAGAATTTTTGGATACTTTATATTACTGAGCTACATTTGTGAAGTAATATTGAGTTGAGCATACCCTAGTTCATATTTAACCTATCTTGATAAGTTATGGCATCAAGAGTCCAGAGATCCACACTAGTTAAGGATACAAAATTTGTTACTACTAAGCACAAGATGCCCCCAGTGATTGCATTAGAAAAAGATATCATGAGAGAATTATCATATATCCCTCTATGAGTAATTTTGAATGATGATATGCATACTTTTATACATTGCAAAATTGAAGATCTTTGTCAAGAGTAAATTGATGCATCATTCAACAAATTATGTGTTAACAAGAAATTGAAGGACGAACACACTCACCTGGAAGAAAAGCATCTGAACCACATAATGCATCTACCAAGGGTATTCAAACCTGAATGGGTGAGAATGGTACTCAGCTAAGTACACATGCAAACCATGTGGTTGGATGGACCGATCAAAATTACAAAAGATGTTTTACATCTCATTACTATATTACCTATTGGTGATAGACCCAAGGCCGTGAAACAAATTGAAAGAGGTAAACCTACCGAGTTTACAAAGGAACTTTGGGATGACAGAGGCATGTGGATATCTATTGTTGAAGACCCTAACTTGAGGTATGCATGCAACATTCTATCATTTGATTATTTCAATCATCTAGAGTGGATAACATACCTTGTAGTGATGCGGACTTAGCATACAAAATTGGGAAGAAGGGACTGAAAATTGATGTTTGTGAGATTTTGCTAAAGCAAATGGATGACAACATGAATACTATTTGGAAAGAAAAGACCAATACTCTAAAGTTTAGTTCAATATTGGTATGTATATTCTTCTATTTTCAGAACTCTTTCCCTTTGATTGGTGATATAGTATGGAAGACAAACAAACTGATCATATACCATATCAATGAGTGCATACAAAGTCTAGGTGATAACTTTGACACTATTATGGTTGATTATTTTGTAAAGTTCCAAGCTAGAATGCATAAGAGATATAGAATACCACCACAACTGATTGAAAAATATCAAGACAACATTTATTTTGAAGTTGATATTGATGAATGTTTAGGAAAGACAGTTGAACCGAGAGTAGAATGGATAGAACCTATGGGATACAATATGAATATTGATGAAGCATAAAAATAGATAGAAGCCCTAATGGCATAGCCCATTGATCCTAAAGCTCCAAGGCATGGCACTTATGAGGAAGTAAAATATAAAATAAAGCATGACATTGTTATACCTAAGACAATAAGGAAAACAAAGAAGATGATTAACAATCTGTCAAAGACTCTAGGAGAAGATAAAACTAGTGATGAAAATTCTATTTTTGTAGTTGACAAGCAACTGAAAATAGTACCCTCACCGAGTACTACTGGAACAAAAAGAAACACTGGATCCTCTGTACAAGTAAAAGAGAAGGCTATAACCAAAATACCAACTGAAACATAGAACATATGGAAGAAATAGAGGAGGAAGGCAAGTTGTACACACTAGAAGAATACTTAATATTGGAAAGGGAAGTGACAAAAAATTGGACAAGGCAGATAAGTCTGTTCCTATAGCAAGTTTTGAAAATGTACCCAAGAGTCTAGATGACTTTCTTTAATCATTAAATAAATCTAGAGGATTTTTCAGGATTTAGGCAGACCAAGTATGAGAAATGGGATGATTAAGACAAGAAGAAAATTGAAGACGTTTTGGTAGAAACACTTCTGAACTACTGAGTTACACCAATTGAAATTGGAAATTACATACCACAAGAGTTGTATGATAAAATTTATGGTAGATGGAAATATGCTATGGATGTTAAAGAAAATGAGAGAAAGGTCATTAGTTCACACTATTCCTGACCTAGCACCATTAGAGATCAAAGAAGCATTGCAGATATATTCTAAAGATTTCATTGTCAAGGGAAGAGCCCTCAGGATAATTAATGGAGATATAGAATCTGTAGAAAAGGAGACAACAATAAAGTGGAGAAATATATACAACTTAGATAACACTAAGCATGGAGAAGCAAAGACAAGTCAACAAGGAAGCATGAGTAATCAAGTAAAGGAAACCACTACTGATATAGAGCCAATTGATCTAATTGTAGACAAAGGATAGATACTTATTGAAGATATCACCGAAGAAGTGGACCCTGTAGAAGATTTATAGAAAGATGAGGATATCATGGACAATCAAGTTCAGGACACCAAGTGTATGGATGTTGATTTAGATCCATTACAGAGTCATGAATCCATATTGACACAAGTTCTCAGTTACACTAAACAGTCAGATACTGCAACTGACACTGCACATGAAGCACCTAAGGACACTAAGACATAGAAAGAGAATAAAAGGTAGAAAGAACCTAGACCACCGAGACCAAGCAAGGAAATACAATCTAGTTGGTACCACCAATCGACACCGATGGTAAGCAACAAAACATTGCACCTACCGACACAACAAATGATACACATAAAGAAAAGCCATAGGAATCAAATCTTAAGAAGGAAGTAGATGAGCAGAAAGAGGAAGAGATACATGAGGAACATAAGGTAGAAGAAAATATTGGAGAGAGTATTATTGGAACTCATACCAAGTCACCCGATGCAGGCAAGGCATCACATTCAAACAATTCTACTGGTGAAAGTATGTTGGGAGGTAAGAAGAAGTCAAAGAAGAGGAAGCCAATCAACTTAGACCAAGAAATTATTACTCCCTAAGTCGATCCTAACAATATAAAGAATAAGGACTTAACAAAATATTTAGAGTTGCTATCTCTAAAGACAGCTCAAAGTAAGCTGATTGCAAAGAGGAACAAAGCTACAATACTTGAAGATGTTAAGGAAATATTTTCTACAATTGTTCCCGAGGCCAAAATTGATGAAACAAATAATCTACTGAATCAAGTTGGAGAATTGGTCAAGAAGATCAAATGATCGAATCAAGATATGTTAGAATACATGATGAAGATACACCAAGACAAGATGGAATAGAAACTGATGGAATGACAACTACAATAAAGTGAAGTGGATAAGGTAACTCTATTTGAGTCATGTGAAGACATTCAAAATTTTTTAGCTTCTATTATTTAAATGTTTCAAAAATCTTGTATTCTTTCACATTGTACCCATGATATCAGACGGAAGGAAACTAAAGTTGAGAAAGAGATGAAAAAACACCTAAAGGATATATTGACCCAGACTGGATCATTTCAGACATTTTATGGTAGAGTACAAGAACAACTAGCAGTTCAAGCTTCATTGAAGCATGAAGAGAATAAGATCCAATTGGAATTGCTTGAACTTCAAGCATTTCTCATTCCCCACATCCAATCGATGCAGAACCAGCTGAAGGAGGCCAAAGAGCTAGTAAATTATCCAGTAATAAGTACACTAGATGGTCTTATTGGCATTGTAGTAGATATATCCAAGAAGATTGTGGTCTTACAAACTCTCTGATACACTTGGGAGATTGTATTGTCAAGTATATAACAAAGGTATAAATATCTTTTTAACAGTTAGACTATAGTTGTAGCATTTTTTGTCAAAAAAGGGGGATATATTATGAAGATTTATAAGGGATATATTATTTATAAGAGAAATAGGGAGATATATGAGTTTTTGGAAAAAACAAAAAAATCATATGTGTGAGAATTCAAAAAGAGGAGATGAACAGTGTATAGGGAGTAACTACCGAGGGGGAGTTATACATTTTGATGACTTTGAATATTTTTGTGAAAAATACCCAACTAATGTCAAAGGGGGAGATTGTTACCTTTGTAAGTTATTTTTATAGTCATTAGTTTTGTCAAAGTCACATTTGATGGAGAACACAATCGATGAATGAAGAAAGTCTTATAAAGGACTAGTCGGTAATACACACCGAGGCAGTCAGTCAAGATATAAAGCATTATGCAGTCGGTAAAGAAAAGAAGTGAGAACTAAGTATACCAAGCATATTTTGTTACGAAGTGGATATAGTACACTGAGTTACTAGTTACTGAGCACTGAGAGATAACACAATCGAGTCAGAAGGAATATGTAACCGAGCTAGACAGTTAATTCAAAAAGTGATAAGGATGCATTTAATGCATTGTTACTACATTAATTACATTACTACAAATGTTAATAACTATTGGTTACATGATCATCGATCGAGATAATTTAGGATTAAGATATAAGGAACAAATCAAATGGTTAATGGGAGTTTTGTATTTCCAAGAACAACACCAAATATCAAGGTAAAAGTGACACTGTCATCGAGCGAGAAAGAAGATCAAACGATTCCAGATAATCGTTTGGAAACTAACTCACATGATTAAGAGGTTAAAAATTCATATTTATTAAGGATGAATTCACCAGTTAATGTTGTTGTGAATGTTGTTAATGAAGGAGTTAATGTTGTTATTGAATTATTAAGGTGAACAACACAGAACAGAGCAGTACTGAGCAGATTTAGCTACATCAGAGTAGAACAGTGAAGTGTTACAAAGATCAAAATTAAGGTAACACATATCAGAGCACACAAAGTCTAAAGTAGAATTTTATTTGATGCAAATTATAATAGAAATTTTATATTTTAATTATTATTATACTGTGAAGATTAAATCCCAACACTGGGTAGATCCTAACAGATCTTGTTATTGTAAACCCTTTAACCAGGTACATCTCTATGTGTAGAGATTATAAAATCCTCTAATCAGGTAGACCTAATAACTCTTGTATACTCTTATCCGAGTGTGCTATCAAAAGTAGCAAATATTTGTAGCTCTAACTGAGCAAACTTTCATACTATAGTTTTAGTGAAATTTGTGGGTGTCATCCCCACCGTAGTTTTATCCTCTAACCAAGGATTTCTGCATAACCAATCACTGTGTTATGGGTTTATTTGTTATGTTTTTAATGTTTTGAATTACATAATTTACATTATTTTCATTTCAATGCAAAGGAGTTGGTAAATAGAGAACATCAAGTTTATGAATAATCATTTAAGGTATTAAGTGAAAATTTTTATAAGGACTGATTCACCCCTACCCTCTCAGTCCTTACTTTCCACACATTATTCCAACATGGACCTGTACACACTAGATCAATGTGGATTGTTGAGAGGCACTTGAAATATTTGAAGGCTTTGGTTTGAAAAAGAGCACATCCTAAGAGTTTAATGGTGGAGAGATATATGGTATACTAGAATATGGTGTACATTAGTGAATATCTTCCTAAGTTTGTAGTAAATATCCATGTAGATCACATTTGAGATCCTAACCCCATTAATAAATTTGAAGGGGAGAACTTGGTGGGGAAAGATAAATTGAGGAAAGTGAGAGTTAATTAATTATAAGATGTTATTTTACTTAATTAACTCTTAATATTCAAAATAAATCAGTTGCAAGTTGTCTATTTATTTTTTGTACAGTTGGTTGAGAGAGGGATGCACTGTATTTGTATATTGAAAACAATCGTGATTGGATGACGGTATGGATTGAACAATGTTAACATTTTGGTCACACATTAACATGTAAAGGTGTATCTTCATTAGTTAAAGAAGCTCATAGTAATAGATATTCCAATGTTACACAAAGGGAAATAGATTTAGCATATGGTTTAAAAGATAAATAGGCACGCATAAATTTATTAATCACTTGTATGTTTATCAACTCACGATGAAACAATTTTTACATGTTTGACATATTATTGCAGGTCAAACACCACAAGGCTATGTTCTAAAATGGTCATAAATTTCACATCAAAAAGTTGGATGACACAAAGAAAACTTGTGATTCTTGGATAAATGCATCCTTTCAGGTGACTAATATTTCATTTAGAAATGACTTACATCCTCAAGAGTCTCAAAATTGATACTATGGCATTTTGGATGATATACTTGAGTCTGACTTTAATTCCTTCAAATAAGTTGTCTTTGTCATCAAATGGTATAGGCTACAACTTAATCAAAATGATCCTGATAGAAATATTATTGAACATGATAATGGATTTACAATGGTTAATACAAGGTTGTTTGAGCTAGTTGGGGATGAGACCTATGTTCTTCCAAGCCAATGTGAGTAGGCATTTTACTCAGAGGTTCCACATAAACTGGGTTGGTCATTTTATTTAGACATGATCCAAGAGGAAGGCTGATAAAGTATAATTTGATGGAAGAAGAAGATACCAAAGAAGTAGAGGATGATGTAGATGATGATCATGATCAATAGTTAGTCGATGATGTTCCTGATACAAATTTTCATGAAGAAGAAGAAGAAGAAGAAGAAGAAGAAGAAGAAGATGATGATGATGATGATGATGATGATGATGATGATTATGATGATGATGATGATGATGATGATGTTAATGATGATGATGATAATGCTGATGATGATGACGATGACGACAACGATGATGATGATGGTCACGAGGAGGAGGAGGAAAATGATGATCATGATGATGAGTTGGATGGAGAAGAAGATCAATGACATGAATGAAATGTAGATTTATGCAATCAATCCTTAATATATTTAATATTAATTTCTTTATAGAAATATATTTGACTTATATGGTTACATAGTTTATTCATTATGTATATAATTCCAATGCCATTACATAATTAATATGTGATGCACCTTTTAATGTTTTTAATTCATATGTGATGCTTATGATGGATGTGATACATATGTATTTATTGTTGGTTCTAATTTCATTTATATATTTTGTGCGATGTTGCCACCCTTGATAGAAATAGGTAATTGAGTATAGACATAGTTTGTTCTTATAACATTGTTCAAAACCCTACATTGTTTCATTTAGACACTGTTTTCCAAAAAAAATAAGGGGCTTTCATTAAAGCAATAGAGAAATGATCAAGAGGAAAATTGGAACAACAACAGTAAGAAGAGAGGAAAATATGTCTGATACGCATAGGAAAAATCTAAATAGATATTTTAATTTTAACCATATGACAAGCACTTCAAGTGTTGTGCTAGATGACATAGGATCTAGTGGATGCACTTGAGTGGGTGTCAACCACAGAAGATTTGTTCAGGATTGATTAAATAACCTGAAAGGGTGCGTTCCCATTAAAACTTCATAAACATAGTTTAAACAGAAGTACTTATTGTTAGAGAGTATGAGTTCCAAGGGCCTTGATCCCATGGATAGGGGTATGTAGGCAGCTTGGGAGGTGCATGATACCTCCAGTGCATAGGTTCCTTGGACATAGATTATGTGGTAGTTCAATTATAATCATATCATAAATTATAAAATTAACATAACTTGTAAAAGAGATCATTTCTAATGATGATTGGGTTATTTTGAATTTCATACTTTAACGCTCTCTTAAGTTAAAAGAGATCATTTCTAATGAAAGATTTCAATAAGACCAAAATGTCAAAAAGATTGGTTAATATGCATGGGGACCATGAATCTCAAATTTAAAATGATGAAGTGGACTTCTTTGATGATGTGGTCTTATTAGGTGAGGTGGCTTGTTGAGCAATTTCTTGTCTTTTGTTGACTCAAATCAACTTATCTTCCTTTATTACAAATCACTCTCCTAATATTTATTATCTAGGACTTTCCACCCTTGTCTAGCCAATCACCAACTAGTAACAACCCTTCCTCAGTCTAGTCCTACACACTTCAAGTCACCCTTGGGCTCAGTCCACACTTCCTTTTATCAACACACATTCCCTTCAACCAAAATATAATAAGTTACCATATACTGTCCTATCATGACATGCCTTTTCTATGCTTCCACGCTTTGCATACATGTATACCAGGGTACTTGCAACTGAAACATCTAAAAAAATTATTCTATACATTATCCTTTGAATGATTTCCATGGCTGCATGCACATAAAATAGAAGAAAAGCTTAAAATATTAAGAAATGTTCCAGATCACTTCATTAATTCAAAATATTTTAGGGCATCTTTTCAAAGTATATTATGTGCATATCCTTCAATCATGGTTTTCCATGAGATGACATATCCTACAAACTATTGAAAAACTAATATATGCCATGTGAGTGCAAGAGAAGAGACTCGACTTCTATTTGTAGGCAACAACCTATAGGAGAGAATAATCCCATAGTCCAAGATCAAAGTACCAACTCAACATGTGAGATGCCAACCTCATCAAAATACAAGAGATAAGAGATGTGGACCATCAAAAGACTAAAAATTGCACTCAAAAATCTCTTGAAGCATTAGATTCCCCAATGATAGGAAGACAAAGAGATATACAAATGAACATCCTTCAAGTATGACTTCGCGCATTGGATTCCCGAAGAAAGGAAGAGAGAGAGACAAACAAACATTGTTTCTCTCTTCCTATCTTTTGGGCATCCAAAGCTTCAAGTCATCCTTGACATCATCAGATCGGTTGACAAATTCAGTATTTTGTCTTCAACAATATTTCCAGAAGAAGACATCTGTGAGTGGTTTGGCTATATTTGAAGCCAGGTAATTCGACTAAATTAAGTTTATATTATTGTAATTTTTTTGGTGATATTGGGTTGTAACTGTACACAATGGATCAAAATCTGTAACACTCTCGAATCAACAAGGGGTTAGTAGCACCAATTCACAATGGGGGAAATCGATAAGAAATAAGCTACTAATAACGAAACTACAAATCAATAAAATATACAAGAAAATAAGAGGAAAAAAAATGAATGTAAACCCAATTTCTTGAAGCTTCTATTGTCTCTCTCTACTCCTTTCAAAATGTTGTTTGTGATGCTCAGTATTAGTGTGGGCATCGTCTATGACTTGAGAGCGTTGAGAATTTGATATTGAATGTGTGTGTGATCGCAAGATGGATTGATGCTTGAACCAATATGGCAGAGTAATGACACATGTGAACTTGAAATCCTGGATCCTTCAAATGGTTATGAAGGGTTTGTTATATAGGAATTGAGAATTAGGTGAACGGTTCAGATAAATCCCAGAGATAGGAAGATGAACGGTTGAGATCAAAGGGAACTGGAGAAGCCATCAGTAAACTCCACCTCTTCAACTGAGAGAGAGGAGATAGAGTTTGGTTAACTGAAGAGATAATTTTAAGTTACCTTTTGGAACTGAAGAGGTGGGTGGAGAAACCCATGTGAACTGAAGAGGTGGGTGAAGTAACCCATGTGATCTAATTAAAGTTATCTCTTTGAAGATAAATGAATATTTAATTCATTTTTGAAATTAAAGTTTTCAACATGTGAGATAATTGAATTCTTTTTGATTTAGAATTGCATTATTTGTATGAAACTAAATTAATTTAATTGAAATTCATTTAATTGGAGGAATTTAATTAGTAATTTTAAATATTTCAATTTAAACTTTAGGAAATTTAACTTAATTAATTAATTAATGGAAATTAATCAATTAAGGTTAATTAATTAAATAAAATAAATTATTTAATTAATTTTGGGAATTTGATTAGATGATTTGGGGAATGAATTTAGAAGAAAATAGATGATTAATTAACGATTAAAAAACTATTAATTAATAGATGAAAATTAGTGTTTTTAATGTGAGGTCGCAAGTCTATCCATTTTAGGGTGTCTACATTTGCCCCTCTTTGATGCATTGTGGCTTGTCGCAGTGTGTCAAAGATTCTTTGTTTTGATCTTGCCCCAGCTTGCCCTGATGATAGCAGGTGTATTTATGCCCCCTCAACAAATTTGAGAGAAAAGTCGCGACATGAGCGTTAATTTGTTAAAACTACAAATTGATAATCTCGGTATCTGACTGATCTTGAAAATGCTTCATTATGCCCCTTTTATTGAGTGTTAAAGTTTTTGGGTTCTGGGAAGATAAATTTGAGGCCTTGGAGGAATTAGGGTTTTTAAAATCCTTTATAAATAGCTAGGTGAGCCATTCATTTGTCACTTTGCACTCTTCAAGCTTTGGATCTTTGGTAAGTTTTTCTCTTGTTTTCTCTACTTTCTTTGCTGCTTGTTGAGCTATGGCGGGTATACCAGGCATTGTGCACATGTTTGATTGGGTCCCTTATTTTTTTCATCTAGCTGGTGCAGGATGTCCGGTGAGTGGCCTTGTCCCTTTGTCATTAATGCTTCATTTATTGTATTTTGAGAAAAATAGGTTTTTTTTGTCTTTTTTGCATATAATACCGCAATAGGATGTGATTTTTACGCAATTGCAGTTCCTATGCTGCAATTTCTAGTTGCATTCCACAATTTATAAAAGTGCCACATTTTCATGTTTTAATACCGCAATTACCGGTAGCATGCCGCATTTGATGGTTGAGTGCCAAAAATAGTGTAAGAGTACCGCAATTATCTAATGAATGTCACAATTGACATGTCTATACTTTTTTAGCATGCATTATGACTTGTCTTCTATTCTTCTTCTGACCTGATACTGATATTTTTTTATCTGTTGTTTTGCAGTACGACGGGACAATTCTTCATTGCCGGGAGTCGAGACCTACAAGTTTAGTATTACGCTTCCAATTTTCAGAGGCAGAGAGTAGTATACTAAGGGAGTTAGTTCTTTACTAGGTGTGTTATAATCCCAAGATCATGACCAATAGGGGTTTAAACTCTTCTTTATTAGAGAGGTGGCATTTAGACACATGCACCTTTAGTTTATCGACTGGCGAGTGCACAGTCACTCTGGAGGATTCTTATCACATTCTTCAAATTCCTATTCAGGGTGCTCTTTTAGAGTATGATCAGGACACTAGTGTCATTTCTCTGTCTAAGCTATCTGGTCTTCCCCAGGATTAGTTAGGCATGTCTGATCCTTATGATATCCCGTGGTCTAGATTTGGCATGGGTTTAGACTGATTGGATACCTTGTTAGTTAGTTTGATTTGTGGGATCTTGTGTCCCGAATGTCGGAAACATAGATTCTCTATTGGGTTCGGTGCTTGTCTTCAGGGTATGGTCAGAGATCATACCATTTATGCTTGGGGTCCTTGCATGTTGGCCCACATGTACTTTCACATGTTTTATGCAACTTACCTTAGAGGTAAATCTCTTGGTTGCGGAGCCACTCTGTTACAAATATGGGCGTGAGAGCACATTGCCATGTGTAGGCCCATAGGTGCTCATGATATTCCTCTGGGGAGACCCTATGTATTTATGTAGAACTATGCTATTGTTCAGTCCCATATGGGACATCTGATGTATTGGCGACAACATCTAGACATGATGCCTTACTTCATATGGAGACTTTACAAGGACTGTCTTGTGTGGGATGGGGAGGATGTACATCTTCCATTTTGTCAATAAAGGAGATTCTTGATTGGGCGTGTCAGCCGACACGTTCATATTATTGATTTCCACAACACTGACAGGGTGTTGTGATAATTCGGCGAGAGACAGGATGTCTCTGATTCTTATGCTTACTTTTCTTAGAGCGAGGGATAGTACTCTTTGGGGTGTAGTTATTCCTATTAATGCTGTGATTACTAAGTTCCAAGGTCTTCTACCTATTGCATGGACTTGGCGGTTAGCCACTGTTGATGTTGGTATGTATTTTGATTTGCCCCTGCTTGATGTATCTATCTTTATGCTTTGTTTTGATGTAGCTATATTTTTATTATTCATATATGCTTATCATCTGTATGATACTAATGTCTGAACTTGTTCTCTTTGTAGGCACAACTCAACATTATGATGCTTGATGGCAACAGTATCGTCCTGATCCATTGACTTATGTATCTTGTCCTATTGCTAGAAACCTTATGAGGAGGGCTCAATAGGGATGGGGTATAGGGAGAGATGGAGGTCGTGATGGTGGAGGGAGGGATGAAGGGAGAGATGGAGGTAGGGGTGTGGCCATGATGGAGGGTGGGGGAGAGACGGAGTTCAAGATGGTGGTCGAGGGAGGGATGGTGGTCATGGTGGCAGGGATGACAGAGATGATCTTGGTCCTAGCGATTTTGGTGGTGGGGTGAGGTTTAGGGGTGGACATGGTAGTAGGAAGGTTGGATTGGGAGCCATCCTCAAGGAGGAGGAGGCTTTAGAGGAGGAGGGTCCTCAGCTGGTTCAGAGAGTGTGTTGTCGCACTGCTACCATGCTTGCTAAGAGAACAGAGGATAGAGTAGTAGCTGAGGATGTTGATGTAGATATTGCTAATATTGATGTTGAGGCATTGGGCTCCAGCTCATCTACTAGGAGCAGTAGTACTGGCAAAAGTACTAGAGATAGAGAGGGTAGTGAGGTCTCATGGGTTGTGCAGGGGAGAGGGGATGAGGGATTGGGAGATAGAGGCGAGGAGGGGGAGATGGATGTGGCGATGAGTGGTATGGATGTTGATCCGTCAGAGATGGAGAGACTTACACAATATGTTTCTAGTCTGTAGGCTAGGTTGGCTTCTTCTAATGCATGAGCCACTACATTGGAGAGTAGGGTCACAACAGCTGAGGCTAGGGATACAAGAGCATAGGATAGGCCTACTACCACAGAGGGAAGAGAGTAATAGGCTCATTCAAAGATATGATCTTTCATTTATAGTGTACATGATACATCTCATCAAGATGTTCTTGATCGGTTTTACAAATTTGAGTGGGATGCCCAGAGAGAGATAGAGTACTAGCGACACCACTATGAGGGTGCAGTTACTTCAGCTCAGCATGTTCCTAGTTATACAACATCGCAAAGATCTAGCAGGGCACAAAGGTCCTAGAGTAGTAGTGTTGGAGCTCCTGGTCTATCACAGAGGCCTGCTTCTGATATGCCACCCCCTCGTCCATCTGGTGGTGAGGGTGGTGGTAGTTCCTGTTGATTCCATGAACTTTCCATTTTGTATCATGTTATACCATTTTTGTAGTTATGTTCCATTGATATACTCTGAGTCTTATTGATGATTGTATCTTGACATACTGATATTTATTGATATACATGTTGATCACCTTGTTTTGTTTAGACTTGTGACTGTTCATTGTACTCAGATATTGAGATTTTAATGAGATGTAGTTAGTGATTCTATATGATGTGCATTGGTTTCCTTGATATATATATGATTCTACATGATTTATGCTTAGATGATGAAATGTTAATACAATGTGACTCTATTATGCAGACTCTTAGATGTATGATTTAGTTTCCTATGACACTGACATGTGAATGCAGGATGGTGTTTATGAAATGCATGTTTTTATGAGATGTTTTATGGATGCATTTGATTATGATTACCATGTATGCAAATGTTTGATTTTATTTTTTGTTTTCTAATGCACTTAAATGGAATGAATGCAATCTATTATGCACAAAATATCTAAGTAATGCATGTGTTAGTTAGAAGGAAGTTAGTGTACAATTTTTTCTTTGGGATCGATTGATAGATATGAATTGATAGAATGGATGGTTGACATTTGATAGATATGATTTGATAGAATGGATGAGTGACCAAGTCGCTGTGAAATTTCCAATTTTTTTGTCATCATTGCATTTTTTTTTAAAATTCCAAAGAGCATCCAATGCACCCAGATCTTAGACCAATACCGCTATGACCTCTTGATAATGGGAAGGAGTAGAGAGATTGAATAGAAAGAGAACTTAGTGCACCCAAATATTGACCATCTAGATATAACTATGTTCCCTATTTTGAAAAGAAAGAGATCCAAATGCACCCAGATATTGACCATCTGGATACCGCTATGATCTTTGATTTAAAAAAAAGAGATCCAAAAGCACCCATATATTGACCATCTGGATACAGATTTGCTCGCTGACCATCCAAAAAAAAGAAATAAAACCAAGATAGAATTCCAATGCACTCAGATCTCAGACCATCTGGATACAACTATGAACTTTTGATTTTGAAAAGAAAGACAAAAAAAACCAAGATAGAAATCCAATGCACCTAGATCTCAGACCATCTAGATACCGCTATGATTCTATTGGTAATAAACAAGAAGATAATAGAGAGTTAATGCCCAATTCTTTCCCAAGGTTAAGATCATATCGTGGAATTGCGTGGATGCCAGATAAGTGAGAACGCCTACTGCATTTGTCCTAAATCATCATTGCCCCAGAATAAAACTAAAATATTCCATAGACAACAATCAAAGAAAATAATTCATGATCCATCATAGTTGCTCTCCTCGGTGGATCCTAGAGTAGCGTAAGATCATAACTGTGAAATATAGACTGACATCTAATTGACTGAATGACCTAGTCAACAATTTTTTGTTCCTTGATTCAGCTTGATTCTCTTGATTGGATTGACTCTCTTGATAGGCTTGATTGGCTTGATTGTGTCTGGTTTCAGTAATAGATGACTCATATAAGATTGTTTTGTCTGGTTTTGAGCGTATCCATCACTATGTAAGATGATTGATTGATTGATTGGTTGATTGATTTTGATCATTTTGGGTAGCTAATCAACCTGTGTCAGATGGGCCCAATGCTGATTCGCAAAGCTCATGGTTTTGACATTTGGTTGATTGGCTTGGTTGCCAGTTTGATTGCTGATAGATTTGATAGATTGATAAAGCTGTGTCATATGGTCCTAGTTCTAATTCACAAAGCTCATGATTTTGACATTTAATTGACTTGGCTTGATTTTTTTTTGCTTTGTTGATAACCGAGTTGGTTTTATTGCTTTGGATTTTGCAATTTTTTGATTGATTATGATGAAGATTGATTTTTTCAGGACATTTTGATCTTTTTAGGAATTTTTGAAGACTTTTTAATTTTTTAGGGATTTTTTCAGGACTTTTAGAAATGTCCCCCATTCAGGTGGATCAGTACTAACCATGGATAAGTTTTGGTGCTCAAAGGGGATTGTTCTTCTGGAAATAGCTTGTGTAAGTAGTCTAGCATGTGAAGTTTTCTCAAGGTTTGATCTTTGAGTTCATTAATGGTGAAGCTAGATTTGAACACTTGGCGCATGTTTGCCAAGTTTTCACCAAGGTACCTACTCAATAGCACCTATTTTCTAGGTTTTTAGTGAGAGAGAAATTCTATTTATCTTTAATTTTTGCTCTTTTTTTTAAAAAAAAATTTTGTTGTCGCCAAGGCGCTTGTTTGCCAGGTTTTCACCAAGGTAACCTTTTGTATTTTTTGATTTTTTTTTGGTATTTTCTGGATGTGTACATAGTTTTCTTAAGCATTCAGTCCTCAAGCATAGAAAATCTTGAGGTGCATATTGTTTATGTATCTAGGGAGCTGATCTCCTTCTGGTGTTTCTAGTTGGTATGCCCCACTCTGGGTAGAGTTGACAATGACATATGGTCCTAGCCAGTTAGGCTCAAACTTTCTTGGTTTCACTCTCTCTGCTTGATTCTTTTGGTTATCCATTAGGATGAGGTCCCCTACTTCAAAGGTTTGTGGCCTCACCTTCTTGTGATAATTCCTTCTAAGGTGATTCTGATAGCCTTGTAAGTGGATGAATTCATTTTGTCTTCTTTCATCTAATAGTTCCAATTCACTGAGCCTTGCTACTATGTGATCTTTGTCTGAAATCAGGTTCTTCAATGATATTGTCAAGGATGGGATTTCCACTTCGAGGGGTAGGACTACCTTTGATCCATATACTAGTGAGAAAGGAGTATCCCCTGTAGGTGTTCTCACGCTAGTTCTATATGCCCATAATGTGAGACTAAGTTGTAAATGCCTGTCTCACCCTGATTCATTAACTATTTTCTTCAAGATTTTCAAAATGGTTTTGTTTGTCACTTCAGCCTGACCATTCCCTTGAGGATAATAGAATGAAGAGAAACCTTGTTTGACTTGGAATTTCTCACATAGGTCTTCCCCATCTTTTTTTTGGAAAGGTGTGTCATGGTCGATCAGGATAGTTTGAGGAATTCCATACCGACAGATGATGTTGTTGACTATGAACATTGAGATATGCTTTCCAATTATGTAGGTGAGGGGAATTGCTTCCACCCATTTAGTGAAGTACTCTATCACTGCTATGATGTATTTATGTCCATTAAATGAAGATGGTGTAATCTTTCCCACTAGGTCAAATCCCCACATAGAAAATGGTAATGGTGAAGTGATAGGATTAAGTTCTTGGGCTGGTGCATGGATGAGGTATCCATGAATCTAACATTTCCTACACATTTGTACATACTTATTTGCATCTGTCTCTACTGTGGGCCAATAGTATCCCATGTAGATGATCTTTTTAGCTAAGTTGTTGCCACCTCTGTGGGTTCCAAAAATTCCTTCATGTACCTTATACATAGTTCTCTGGGATTCCATGGAAGTGAAACATCATAATAGAATTCCATCTAGACTTCGTCTATATAGAGTAGTTTCTAGAAGGGCATACCTAGAGGCTTGGCAGATGAGGGACTTTTTCTGGTTCCTAGACAAATTGGGAGGTAAGACATTATTTTGGAGGTAATTATACACGTCATGGTACCATGGGGTTTCAGGACCAACATGGACACACATTGATTCTGTGATTGGTGCTTGAAGTGATGGCATCATGAGTTTCTCCACTAGAAACTAGAATTTGGTTTCGTTGCCTAGTATATCGATCAAGGATGCTATGGTAGCCATCACATCTGTAGCTTTGTTTTGAGCCCTTGGTACTTGCTCGAATGAGATGAAATGGAACTTTGCCTACAACCTATCCATCTACTCTTTGTATGGGATTATCTTCTCATTCTTAGTCATATAGTGATTGTTTACTTGGTTAATGACCAACTGTGAATCTCCATAGACTCTAAGGTTCTTGATTCTCTATTGTATTGTTGTCTTTACTCCGATGACTAGAGCTTCGTACTCATCTATATTTTTTGTGCATGGAAAGTTAAGTTTGAAATATTTGGGTATCACATCATTGTTTGGAGTGATGAGTACTATCCCTGCTCTTGCACCATGATTCGTGCATGACCCATCATATTATAGTTTCCATATCTCTATTTTCAGTTGTAGTGTCAAAATAGACTCATCTAGAAAGTCAAAAATGATAGACTGATGATCCTAAATAGGTGCCTCTTCTAGTTGACCTGTAATCACTTGACATTTGATGTCTTTTCTGTCTACGTATTCTATGTCAAATTCGCTTAGGATCATCACCCAATTTTCTAGTTGTTCAGTGAGTGCGGCTTTTCTTAGTAGATACTTCAAGGGGTCGATGCGGGCTATCAACTTGGTTTGATGGTTTAACATGTAATGCCTCAACTTCTGGGAAGTGAAGACTATTGCTAGGCATGATTTTAAAATTGGCTAATAGTTAAGCTCATAGCCTACCAATGTTCTGCTGAGATAGTAGATAGCTCTCTCCATGCCTTTGTCATCATGTTATGCCAAGAGTACGCCTAATGCTGATTATGTTGCCAAGATGTATAGAAGTAGTGACCTACCTTGGACTAGTGGCACCAATATGGGAGACTTGAGTAGATAGTCTTTGAATATTTGGAATTCTTGTTCACATTGTTCTGTCCATATAAATGTTATGTCCTTGTGTATTAGATACTGGAATGGTTGGCACTTTTCTGCTAGTTGGGCTATGAAGCACCTGATAGATTAGAGTCTGCCTCATAACCTCCTTAGTTTCCTTAGGTTAGTCGGTGGTGGCATGTCCAGTATTGCTTTGACTTTCTCCATATTTACCTCTATGCCACGGTGTGATACAATGAATCCCAAGAGCTTACCAGCTATGACCCCAAATGCACACTTTTTGGATTTAACCGGACCTTGTATTCCTGCATTCTATCAAATATGGGTCCCAATAATTATAGATGATCTTTTCTAAGAATTTACTTGGAAAGTATGTCATCAACATAGTCCTTCATTGTCTTGTGGATGAGGTCATGGAAGATGGTTTTCATGGCCCTTTGATATGTTTCTCTCACAATTTTTAGACCAAATGGCATGATGTTCGAATAGTAGGTGCCCCATGCACATGTAAAAGCTATTTTGTGTTGGTCCTTTGGTGCAATCCTTATCTGATTATATCCTGAAAATCCATCCATGAGTGATAGCATCTGATGTCCTCTACTATCATATCAATGTTAGGAAAAGGAAATTTTTCCTTGGGACAAGCTTTGTTAAGATCTATAAAGTCTGTGCAAATGCGAATCTGACAACTGTGCTTGGTAACTGGTACCAGATTAGATATCTAGTCTGCGTATGGGATTGGTCTTATGAATTTAGCATCTAGGAGCTTTTTCAATTCCACCTTTACTAGTAATTCAATATGGGGATGCATCTTTCTTAGCTTCTTCTTGACGGGTTTGGTGTTGGGTAACAATGGAAGATGATGTAATACAAGCTCTGGGTCTAAGCCTGGAATGTATGAGTAGAACCATGCAAAATTAACCTTCCTTTCCTTGAAAAAAGATGATGAATCGTTCTCTCTCCTCTAGGGTGAGTGATTTTTCTAAGTAGATGTTCTTTGGGTTGTTTTCATCACCCAAGTTGACTTCTTATGTTTCTTCTGCTAATAATGCTGACTTTTCCTCTATCAAGGGGAGGAGTTCCTACTGTCCATCTTCTAGTGCCTCAATGAGGTTTTCACTAGAAGATACATCTTGTTTTGTCTTTTTATCATTTTTTGTACCAGTAAGCACCTTTCAGTTTTCACTTACTGACGATTCTTTTTTCTTTTTCAATTGTTTTTGGTGACTGGGAAGAGGAGCTTCCTACCCAAAATATGCTGATCTATCAAGGTGGATGGAGAAACCTGCTTTATGATCTCTTGATGACATTCCCTCTCTAAGTCCCATGAAGTTTGCGATAGCCTCATCATTCTCAAAGATATCTATATCAGGATATCCTTGTTGATCCCACTCCATCAGTTCTGGGTTTACAAGACATAGGTCCTCATGGTGGGATGAATCTGTTTGGTTGAATGGGACAACTGTGATGGTTCCGAAAAACTAGGAATGTGATGTGGATGCACCACCTAAGGAATTGCTATCGATATCTTTATCGATACAGGGTTGGTCATCTATGGTTAATTGGTTGAACATGTCGTCAAGGTCTATGGTGGTGGCTGACCAGGCGGAATAGTCTGGGATTGATGGTTCAGAGTCGTGGATGGATCTCCACTCGTACTTGTGGGAGTCAGTTTTTTTAGAATGCTCATTGGATATCTCACTTCCCTCATTATCGTGGATCTCTTGGTCAAGGGTTAATTGGAAATAGGAAGTTCCCACTTTAGCTGGCAACAACTGTTGAAGTATGTTACTGATCAAGATGTGTTTTGGGTTTTTCCCCCGATGTAACTCTACCACTTGTTCTAGGTCAATAGGTATGTCTTGGATAGGAGGGTTGGATCTGTCTTCTTTCCCATAGCCTAACCCTCTCTTAGATCTCTGGGTTGGTGGTAAAGACAACTCCATTATACCTTGATGTCTTGGCCCCAGACCAGTCGTACCATCGTACCCAAATTTTTGCATCATGGTGAAGCCAACTCCATAGGTTGATACGGGTAGGGGTTGTTGAAGTGTCACTTGTGGGTCTTGATAAAACCATGTATTGATATTTGGATCAAATGGGTTCTCTTCTGCAATGTCTCCCCATCTGGGAAATTTTGTGGGTGGACACCTAAATATAATATGTTCTGAGGTTTCTGCTGTAATTATGGGTTGTGGCATTCCATATGTCCTTGGGCTTTGAGGCATGTTTGTGATAGTGAAAGCTTCCTCGTAGTTGTATTCACCACATCCTTTGTCAGTAATAGAATTTTTTCCTACTCTTCTCGTGACATCTTTGGGAATTAAATTCGGTGTGGAAGGGATACTTACCTCTTGGTTTGATGGAACCTGGTTGTCAATATTGCTTTGGACAACATTGTAGTATTGGAATGGGTTTGGATCTCCTTCTATAATGATTTCTACCCCCTGGTGTGGGAACTTGATGCACTGATGATATGTGGAGGGTACAACATGCATCTCATGTATCCATGGTCTCCCTAGTAACATGTTGTATCCCAATTCTAGTTCTAGGATCTGGAAGGGAGTGTTGTTGACAACTAGGCCTATTTGGACTGGTAGAATGATAATACCTTTGAAAGATCTCTCTTCTTCATCATAGGCTCTAATGTTGATCCTTATTGTGACATCAATACTGGATTCAAAGTAGCCTAAGTGCTTGATTACTTTCAGAGTACACATGTTTAATCCAGTCCCACAATCAATGAGGACTCTTCGAATTGAATGTTTTTTAACATGTATGAGCAAGTGCAAAGGGTCATTGTGTAGAGGCTTGTGCTATGGCACATCATGGTCTATGAAGGTTGCATGCTTGTTGGATGCTATGTGGTTCACCATATTTTGAAAGCTCTTAGGGGTTATGTCCTTTGGGATAGCTACTTTTTGAAGTGCTTGGTCTAATGCTTGCTTGTGCTACGGGGATATGCGCAAA
This sequence comes from Thuja plicata, assembly GCA_018584345.1. Taxonomy (NCBI): domain Eukaryota; kingdom Viridiplantae; phylum Streptophyta; class Pinopsida; order Cupressales; family Cupressaceae; genus Thuja; species Thuja plicata. The sequence continues at coordinate 2,714,978 of MU227386.1, read as the reverse complement.
AGGTCAAACATGGATATTTGTGCAGGCGTGCACTTTAGCTGATCCACTAGGCTTGTCTGTGGATTTGAGGTTGCATGAGGGTTGACTATTGTAGAAGATGAGGAAGGCATTCCTTGCAAGAAAAATTTTGTATAGTGCGTGGTTACAACACATTGAGCACCTTGGTCTCTGATAGTGATGGTAGCCACATGGCTATATGAAGAATTTAGGCAATTGATAGTGTTGTCACTGTTGGCATAAGTGTAGTTGACCTATTTTGACTATCCACCAGACCCATAGATTTTCCCTTTATTATGATCATGGAATGTGTCATTGAATATCATATGATCAGTGGTGCCTTTTGTTTGGGTGTTGGTTACGTCGATGACCCCTATGTCAATCAGATCTTGGATGGTGTTTTTCAATTGATAACAATTGGGTGTCTTATGTCCCTTCACTCGATGAAGTTCACAAAAATATTTTTCATTGTACCACTTTGGTTTGATTGCACCATGTTCATATTCTTTGATTTCAAGGAGAGTGATGTTGTTGGATTGTATTATCTTTTTTAAGGTTGATTCTATCGACTCTCCTAATGGTGTGTAATCTTGTTTTGGAAATAGAAACTATAGTTGACGTTGTGCATGTGGTTGATTGTTTGACAAAATGGCCACTTGGACAGGGGGTGGTTGATTATAAGTGTGTGATTATGGAGTGGGAACCATGGGTTGTTGGTTAGCCATAGGTGCACCTTGCAGTGACACTTTGGGTTGGGCATAGTTGACCGTTTTCACATCAATGACATCATCACTAGTGACATTTTTGTTTTTATTCCACCATTTAGCTTTATCCATTGCAATTTTGTTTGTATTCATTTGGGTAGGATTTGCAAGGACACCTCATTTGACCAAGTTTTTCTCACAACGAACTCCTCATTTGATGAGTTGTTTAAAGTTTGGAGATAGCTACAATTCTGTTGTAAATGTCATATCGGGAATCAGATTGTCAATGAACATGACTATTAGGTATTTCTCAAGTATGTCATACATGATTCTGTTTGCAGTATTCCTCCATATTTGTAGGAATTTTACAGAGGACTCTCCATATTTTTGTTTGATGTCACAAAGGTCCTTGATGCTGACCTTGCGCTCGATGTTATGATGGAAGTGAGCGATGAACTTTTTGGCCAATTCACCCCAAGACAAAATTCCATGAGGCAAGTGTGAGAACTATTCTATTGCTGGTCTGGCTAAGCTTTGTGGGAATAGTCACATTAAGTATGTCTCGTCATGTGCGACCTTGATGCAACTAGCAAAGAATTCTCGGATATGCTCAATAGGGTTGGTATTGCCCCTGTATTTGTCAAATTTTGGTACCGATAAATGAGTTGGAAATGGAGACATGTGAAGAGAGTGATCAAAGGGGTATGGGTATAAATCCTCTGCTGTGTAGGATTTTGTTTGCCCTTGATTTTTCATACCCATAATTTGGGTTTGAAGGTTCTACACTTGTTGGATCAACATGTCTATTTGAGACTGAGGATGATTTGTGACATTGTACCTTTGTTGTGTAGTAGGTATGAGGTTACACCTCTGTGTCCCTTGGGTAGGGACATACGATCTCATCCTTGGGGCTTGATATTGATTTCCCAACACATGATTCTGATACAGGGGCATGTGATTGGCCCAAGATTGATTCTGTTGTGTTTGTTGTTGGGGTTGAGGTTGTTATTGTTGTTGAAGCTGGGATTGGTGCTGCTGGGGTTGAATTTGTTGTTGTTTTTGTTTTTGTTGTGGTCCCTATATGAGAAAAGGTCTAACCTTGGGTGGAAATTGACTAAAAGTTGGACCCGCAAAGATGGATCCCTGTGGGAATGATGTATTGACCCCAAGGCTAGTAGGGACTAATTGTAGTAGCGACATAGTTACAAAAGGGTTGTTAATTGTTGGTGGGATTAAGGGCATAGCATGAGAGCTTGACTGGACAATCCATGAGGCCAAGGGTTGAGGCACACTCGTGATCATGGGTGCACTTAGTTGGGAGCTTGTCATGCTTTGCATGGAAGACATTCTTGTTTGGTTTGCGGAGCTGGTCTGATTTATCTTGATCTCAAAGATTTGATGATGTAAGAAAAAGATTGTCGACTATTTCCTGGGACAAAGTCACTGATAAAAAGATATATGATGATTTTGAGATAACGAGATCAAGATATTTCAAGTCTAAACTTTCAAACTAATAATGCTTGGATGATATTCATGCTCTCAAAGTATGGATGATCTTTAAAGTTTAGAGATTCACACAATGCTCTTCACATTTTTTTGGGATAGACACTGATCATTGACACATAATGAAGAGTATTTTAAAGGTTCTTAGGTCAAAATAGGTGTTTTTTAAAGTCTCTGGTCAAGTGCAGAAAAACTCCACCGATTGCGGTAAAGTGTAGTCAATTGCGGTAATCTATCACTGATTGTTGTAATAAAAAAGTCAAGTGCGGTAATAAAAGGGATGATTGTGACAAACTTATGTCAATTGCGGAAAAGGGGAAAAAGTCTCAAAAAAGACTAACAAATGACTTCACTATCTCATAGAATTGATTTTCAGGAACAAGGCTTCTGATTTGTAGAATAGTTTGATGTTGACAACCCTAGACTTTAACACGTTGGACTCATTTTGATAGTTTGATGTTTGTTTTGCATTTTAGAAACTAATCAAAGAACAAGTACAATGGATAATGTATTTTGTAATCTAGCACGAGTTTTTAGACAAGGAAAAGCAGATTAATCTAAGGAAAATTTGGCTGTCAAATACAATATTATAGGCCCAATGCTTGAATGTTCATTATCTCACACAAGTGTCACACTACTAGGATACGAAGGTCCATGATGTAGGCGCCCATGTTTTTGTCATTGCCAGGTATTGTTGTCATGATAGTGAAGATATCTTTCACTACACAAATACCTTGGAACACATATGTTGGGAATCTTGGGGGGAAATCTTGCAGCCCCTTGCACTATAATAAGGTATCCGTTCAGAGGTGAATCAGGTTGGCCTCTATTTTAACAAGGTTCTAGTAGGGTCCATGGCATCTATCCAATCAGTTTGTACATGTGTGACTCACTTAAGAGCCTAGTTGACCATGCTGTCTCCTTAGGGATAATTCACCCGATCTAGACTATCATCAACACACCTCGCCCAAGCTTGGCTAGATATAAAAAAATTTGGTTCGCATATTGTTTATATATCGATAGAAAGGATTTATTAGTTTAAGGTCGTTCTCCGAGGAAGAAGCGCATTCCCCGAATTGGCCATTCTAAAAAGTATAAAGGTGTTTAGTCTAACAGATTGTGCAAGCACACCAAAGACTCAAGACACAAGGTTAATCGTTTAAACCCCAAAGTTGAAATGTGAACTAAGATAAACCACCATACAAGTACAAGTGTTCATTTTTAAGCCCAAAAGTAGGTGTTGATTGCTTGTTCATTTTTGATGCACCAATTTTGAAATGTTTGTTTGCCTTTGTTCAATTCTTAACCTCCACATCAATTTTAAGCACCAATGTGTAAATGTGAGGTTTCCTGATGTTTAGCATACAATGTTCTTTTTAAAGCACCAAAATGACAAGTGAATTATTTTTAAGTTGCTTTGTTAAATTTTTTTTCGCGCCACAAGCTGAAATGACAAGTTAGTACCAAAAAGTGTTTAATCAAAAATTGAAGAATAACCTGAAACTCCCGAATGATTAAGACCACCAAGTCTAATGGTAACTTTGTACTTAGCTGTGAAACATTTGATTGAATCAAGATACTTGTTGTATGCTTCACTTTGATCTTCCATTGTGATGGCTAAGATGGCTCTTTGTTGCATTCGGTAGTTTTTAGCCCTTCTTATGGCCGCTCTTAGTGATTTAGCACCTAGGATGTGTCTAGTTACCTTTTTGGCCATTTATCATTGATCAATCCTTCATAAAATTGAAAAACAATCAAATTCTAATAGAAAACAGTGATATTCAAGTTTATTTACAATATGTCTGTCAATTGCGGTAATCTTCTATCAATTAAGGAAGAATTATGTCAATTGCGGCAATCTTCTGGCAATTGCAGTCAAGCACGTTTATTTGCAAAAAAATGCAGTCGATTGCTACAAAGATCGGTCAATTGTAGCAAAACCTGTGCAATTATGATAGACTACTATAGATTGCGGCACAAAGCAAGAAAATAGAACATTGAATAAAGATAATTTTTTGCGAAACCCTTACAACAATTATGATAATAAAATAGATGATTGTGGAAATATTCTATCAATTGTGGTAAAATACCAGCGATTGCAAAATTACACGTGTTGGTTGTATTTCCAGTTTTGAGGTTTGCCTTAAAAAATTTGTTGTCCTCAGTCTTATCCTTATTCAAAATCTGAGAAGCGTGTCCAAAATGGCAAAACCCCTGTGAAAATTCATGGTCTTATGTTAAAATTTAGAGAAGTAATAAAAAACCCTAAGTCCTAGGTTTCATTCTGTTTGGAATTGGTTTAAACCCTAAACCCTAGTTCTTTGAAATGGCTTATGTTTTGAAGTTACCTTTTTCATGACTTAAAAGTCTTTTATCTCATATGTTGTTTTCTTTCAGTCGCTAAGTCTCTTTATGAAAATGGAATATACTTTATCATCATGAGACTAAGTGACTTCCCTTTGGTCAGGTTATCTTTTAAGGAAAATAATATTCTTTCAAAGATCAGGAGATTAAGAGATAATTGTCCGATGAAAATAGATCTAAAGGTTAGTCGAGTTATCTCCAGTTTAATCATGAGTTAAATTTTTCTTGTAGCGACTTTGAGATTGCTTAGTCGTATTATCTCTAGATGTGATGCATGGTTTAATATTAAGTTGAAGGTTAAGTTTCTCTTTAGTCACTTTATCTCATGAAGAAAATGAGTTAAGTCAAACAAGCTAGCGATTAAATGACTGCCGCTTATCAAGGTTTTAATCTGATGGTAATTAGATGATCTCATGATAAACCCTACTATTTGAAATACATCAAGCGACTTTGAGTTCCTTTGGTTGTTAAATCTGTAGATCAAATCAGAGTTAGTGATGAGTTCAAAAGGTAATGCAGTCACCAAGTCCCAGAATTCAAAGTGAGTCAAGGAAGAGATCAAGAGATTTGGAGACAACCACAGGATCTAAAGAAAATCTACGGTAGTCTCTAAGTCGCTAGAAAAAATGAACAAGTTAAAATTCATCAAGTGATCATGAGACATAAAGAATATTAAGACAAGTGTCCGAAAGAAATACATGGTTTAAAAGATGCATAGTTGCTAAGTCTCATGATATATTAGGGTTTATTAAAAAGATTAAGAGACTTAGCGAAGACCATTAGATGTTTATAAAAGGAAGATCAATGGCAGTCGGGAGGTCACTTGATAAAAGATAAAAGATTAAAATGATCTAGTGATCAGGAGATAAACATGTAGTCGAGGAGTCTCTAGATGATTAACCAAAGTAGTTAAGGTGAGTTTCAAAAAAGCTTTCAGTCACCTGATCTCTTGAGATAACCACAGTTGGTCATTTTATTTAGTGATAAGGAGATCAACAGTCGCTAGGTTGCTGGAAATGAAACCGTAGTTAAAAGGATGATAGTTCATAGCCACTATAATACACAGAAGTTAACCAATGAGGAAATAAAGAGCGTAGCCATGGTGGAAAAGGTAGATGAGTTGTAATCAATACTGAAAAATTAGATTTGATCTCCATCAAATAGAATAAGGGTTTTTCTGAGAAAAGTACTCATTCAAATTTGATTTCCTGTCACTGTCAAGAGCTACAGCTAAGAAATTGAATACATTTCACAGTATGTGAAACTAATTGCAGAAATGATTGAATGAAGGGATGTTTGCATTGATGTTTCAATTATAAATAAGCATAGTTGTTGTCATTTTACTTCACCAGTGATTGAAATTTTAGAGCTTGAGTTTTCTTCATGATTAACATTTTCTGAGAAGATTTAAGTTTTCAAATAGTGAAGTGTGAAGTTCAAGTTCCCCCTAATTCAAAATTGATACAGTGATATAATTGGAAAAATTGTGTGGTGATTAGAATTTCAAAATTGTGAAGAGTTCGGTGGTTATAGAGAATTTAGTGAATTGTGAGGGTCTGTGGGAGATTTGTTTCAATATCAGTAAAAAAATTGTAATCAGTACAAGAATAGAAAAAAGATGAGTCAGGCACTGAGTATTGCATCCTCTAGTGGGAGAAGTTGAGACACTAGTGAAGACACAAAAGGAAAGAGGAACTATTCAGATGAGTTTCTACAATTATTACCTGGATCCACTCAAAACAAAAAGGTAAGTGCTGAAATATTACTAGATAATTATTCTGAGATGCTAAGACTCCAGGTTCTTCTGGATTTTCTTTATATAATTATTTCTAGAGAAACTCTGACCAAGCCATTCCAATCTCAAACCCTTGGACTTGTGGGTTAGCTAGGTTAATAGTGCCAGATGTATTTATAGATGCAGATTGAATCCTTGAATTGGAAAATAGATATGACCCTCTTAATAAAATAATTAAGAAGAGTGATGGGAAACCCTTAGTGACCCTGGATAGGAATTCATTCATAAAGGCATTCAGCTGTTACTCCCCTATCAACTCTGATCAAGCCATTCCAATCTCAAACCCTTGGACTTGTGGGTTAGCTAGGTTAATAGTGCCAGATGTATTTATAGATGTAGATTGAATCCTTGAATTGGAAAATAGATATGAACCTCTTACTAAAATAATTAAGAAGAGTGATGGGAAACCCTTAGTGACCCTGGATAGGAATTCATTCATAAAGGCATTCAGCTGTTGCAAAGATTGATTTGCAAAAAATGAAGAATAGATATGTCAGAGAGGCTGGGGTAGCAGCGACATTGATCAAAGATAAGCATGTCCCTAAGAATATGAGGGGTCTCATTGAGCCTATCCCAAGGTGATTCCTTATGCCCATAAGGATCTGAACCACTACATCAAATATATTGCATATGCATTATACAAAGTACTGGGAGTAGATGCAGGGAGAGAAAGGATTACCTCTGACATCCTTATGATGGTACTAGACATACAAAGCCCTCATGTCAGTACTAACTATGATTACATCCAATATGTAATTGATAGGATGCATGAAGGGTTTGTACAAATTTGGAAGAAGGAGGCAAACCCTAAGTTCATGCAATATTCTTTATTGATGCACTTAATTCTTTATTACAACTTCCCCTTGATGGATTGTGACAACCTGAGGCCACAGAGATTCTTTCAGAATCAACCTAATCCAATCCAATTCTGGGTGAGGGTATGGAATTACACATCAAAAGATTATGATTTTTGTGCATTTGAGAATTGTATGGTTTACGGTTTACCCAATCCTTGTAGCCCTTGGTGTGGAGAAGACAAGGCTACCAATCCAGGTGTTACAACTCTTGAGGCCCTGTGATATGGTGGAAAAATGGCCTAGGGATCACAATTGGGGTGATTTCTATTATGAACAAAATTATACAATGATGAGGGTGTATGGTTGCATTCACCCACCCCACATCTTTCCATTTCATGTGCCACCAAGGATAGAAGCCATGGAATTCATAAGGCAGCTAATTTTAACAGATAAGGAACATCTAGCTCCCCACAGGAAGGGAAATTTTGCCCCTAGATTGTTTAGAATATATGGTTTCACCATTGGGAAAGGGGCTATCAATTTAATAAGTTCATGGATGGACCATTTCAGAATGCATATTTCTTTATGTAGGTATGTTGATTCAGAAGGTTTTATATCAAATGCAAGGAAATTATTGACTCCTTCCATCCCTTTTAATAAGGAACATGAGCAATGTATGGAAGAATATTTGCTCAAAAATATGATGGATGATGATGAGATTGCTTTGAGAGCCCAAAATTTTAATGAATTACTAGATTTAGAAAGACAGGTGAAGAGAAAAGGATTGAATTTTAGTGGGTTTTTTCCCTGACTTGCCCTATTTTAAGAGGCTTGATTCTATGATTGAGTCATACAATCTCTTGTGCAATAAATTGGAAGATGTATTAGATGAGAGTGACAAGAGGAATAAGAAGTATTCCTCATCAGAAAATGAAGAGGAGAGTGAAAAAGAATACTATGTGCCTAGCCCACCTCCAATGGATCAACGAATGATTAGATATCAATCAATAGAAGGGGAGCAACAAGAAGAAAATGTTGTGGATTTAACCTTAGTCCCAGACGATGAAGTCATAGATGAGCCCCCACAAAAAAGACAGAGGATTGAAATAGGGGAGCCTTCATAGAAAAAGAGTGATAAAAGAAGAGATAGAATTGGTGCTCTTATCCCAGGAAATAGATCTTATGATCATGAATTGAGAAAGAAAATAAGGCAGGGAAAAAGGATGCAAAAGAACATTGACAAAGAAATTGAAATTCCTCTTCAGACTTGCATTGATGAAAGGACATTGTACCAATAAGAATTCTTAAGTGATGACCAGTTCATCAACATAAAATAATTCAAAGAATTTCTTGTTTGGAACAAACATAGATTAGTAAGGGAAAAGCTACAAGTAGAGGGAGGAGCCCCAGTGATAGAAGAAGCCTTGCAAGAATTGTAAGATTATGATCCTGAGTCTAAAAGGATGACTCCTAAAGAGGAAAGACAATTGGTTAAGTCCAGTGGAATGTTGCTAGTGAAAGGTTGGGATTTGGCATCTGCATTCATCATTAATCAGGTGAGGAGGCAACCTGATATGATGTTTTCATCAGAGGTTCAGGTAGGAGACATGATTAAGGGATTTGGATACAATCCAAAGTCCCAAGCATTGGCTATGTGGAGCTTAGATCCCAAGGATCATAAGCCCTCAGTCATGAGCGTAGAAGAAAAGATGGTAGGGAACCAAATTATTTGGTCAGTATAGAATATAGGGGATATGGAAATAGCCCAAGTAATGACACAATTTTCATAGCTTAATGAAGCTAAAACTGCTAAATTATCAAAGAAGATAAAAAAGATGACAGATGAAAGGAGTGCAATTGTACAGGATAGAGAGTTGTGTAGAATAAAACTCCATACCAATGACAAATTAATCAATGAGTTGAAACAAAAATTACAAGAAAGGCCAAAGGTTGCTTCTGTAGAACCAAAAGAGGTCAGTATTAATGAGGTCTAGACAGAATGGACAGTTGATGAAATAGGGGTAGATATTAAAGAGCATAATGATGTTATTTTGGGTGCTCTTTTTGAAATTTTGCAGCACAGGATACAGATAATAAAAGATAAGGAAGATGTAGTTTTAGATGCTTATAATAAACTGCCAGGGTTACATGTAGAGGTTACTAATTATGTAACAATTTTGAACCCATATTATGCTAAGTGGTCAGTAAGGACACATATTTTTGAGAGGTTAGCATCATTACAACCTTTGAGGGATGATCTGCCAGATATAGTCATCCTAGTTCATGAGGAGATAGAGAAGATAGGATTTACCTTATCATATTTTAAGGGTAAATTCAATCAAGTTGAGGCCAAAATGAAGATGTTTGGGCCAGAATACAATAGGTTTGTACCCTCCATCAGATTAGAGGATAATCAGATCAATCCCTTAGGAACATGGATCACCAAATTTGATAAGGTGATGCCAGATAAAGATATATATATCTCTGATAAGGGAGAGCTTGACATGGAGAGATACAAAAAACTTTTGGATGAATCCTTTAAGGATGAGATTGACTTCACCAAATTTGTTACAGATGTCAAGGGCATAACTAATGCCAGATGGGACAAGTTGAAGGAAAAGATGCAAAACATTCAAAGCTTCAACTAGCCTACTGATGCAGAGGTCATAGCATGGGACACACTGACAAAGCCCCAGAAAAATAAAGTTGTTGACATGGACTTAGATATTTTGGATGCAGAATGAAGGACACATGGCACCTGCTCTCCGAGCATAGGGAAGTTAGTAATATTAAAGACTAGTGTAGGTTAGCCTGAAATGATGGTCACTAGATCTCAAAACAAATCAGATTCTATCTTGAAAAACTATAGACAAAGGTGCCAGAGTTCACAAAAGGACAAAGTGCAAATTAGATTTCATTCCTTAGTTTTGTCCTCCCACCGCTTGGATCATTCTTGTATTTTGTCTTTACTATGTTTTTAGGGTTAGGTCTCCAAATCATCTAAAGCTTGTTGCATCCTTGTCTTAAGGATTCCAAGATGATTTGAGGCTTTATATATGTAAATTGTAACCTTTTTTAAGGAGGACAAAGAGAGTTGGAAACTTTAATAGAATTACAAGGCAGACTAAAACTATGTTTGAACATTTGTACTATTTGTCTATCTAATGTATTTGAAGCTTTGAGACATCAATACAATATTTTGAAATCTCTTTTCTGCATCTAAATTGTCTCTTTATATTTTTTTTATTGTTCTTCTGTGTTTATCTGTAAGGCATTTAAGCATACTGGTCATAAGGTGATTATGCAGTTACTTGTAAGTTCCTTCAAGGAAGGATTAAATTGTTTCAAGTAACCCAGGGAATATAACATTAGTTTAAGGATTGGGTGATAAGGTTGTAGGAAGAGGATAGTTTATAAGGTATTCTATCTTTGTTGCAAGTGTTTTATTGATTACCTTATTGTGGATTTATACAAGGTATTGACTCATAGCCCAAGGATTAGGCACTGGTTTTGTGTTTGTTAAGTAATTGATTTACAATCCAATATTTTAAAATTACTTACTCATATACACTACAAAAAAAATAATTCCATTAAAGTGATTGTATTCTTAGGGTACAGTTCAATTTTCTGATTCCTTGAAGAGAGGACCATTAGGTAGCCCCTACTAAAATCAAAAGGAAAAAGGATAAAAGTCCCTATCTCATTGGTTTATGTTATCAAGACCATAGCCTGGCTTATAGTACCTTGTTTTAAAATAATCATTACAATCTCCAAGGTATTTTATAAGTTGTTACAGTGAGATCAGAAGTAACAAACCAGTGTATGAACTAGTCCACTAAAAACATTGACTGAAGAATCAGTAATCTATCATAGGTAATAACTGCCTGAGTTTGTGGAGCTCAAAAAAGAAGGAGGTGATAATAGGTATCCCCAGTGTTATCAAATACCTCATCAATTAGCCTTTATCTTGCATAAAATAGAGTTTGCATTCAAGTATATAAGTATACTATCATTTGAAGGTTGTGCTATAAGAAAAAGAGCTAACAATACATTTATCGAGAGAAGTATGAAAAAAGAATCTGCAACCATATGACCATGGCCAAAAGGTTTTGTCTGTCATCTGTAAGTGATATTTGTGCTATTTGATTCACATGAGGCTCACAAAAATGTACGCAGTGGATCAAAATATGTAACACTCTCAAATCAACAAGGGGTTAGTAGCACCGATTTACAATGGGGGAAATCAATAAGAAACAAGCTACTAATAATGAAACTACAAATCAATAAAATGTACAAGAAAATAAGAGGAAAACAAATGAATGCAAATCTAATTTCTTGAAACTTCTATAGTCTCTCTCTACTCCTTCCGAAACACTATTTTTGATGCTCAGTATTGGTGTGGGAAACATCTATGACTTGGGAGTGTCGAGAATTTGATATTGAATGTGTGTGTGATCGCAAGATGGCTTGATGCTTGAACTAATCTGACAGAGTAATGGGGCATGTGAGCTTGAAATCTTGGATCCTTCAAATGGTTATGAAGGGTTTGTTATATAGGAATTGAGAATGAGATGAATGGTTGAGATTAATCCTAGAGATAGGAAGATGAATGGTTGAAATCAAAGGGAACTGGAGAAGCCATCAGTAAACTCCACCTCTTCAACTGAGAGAGAGGAGATAGAGTTTGGTTAACTGAAGAGCTAATTTTAAGTTACCTTTTGGAACTGAAGAGGTGGGTGGAGAAACCCATGTGAACTAAAGAGGTGGGTGAAGTAAGCCATGTGATCTAATTAAAGTTATCTCTTTGAAGATAAATGAATATATAATTCATTTTTGAAATTAAAGTTTTCAACATGTGAGATAATAGAATTCTTTTTTATTTAGAATTGCATTGTTTGAATGAAATTAAATTAATTTAATTGGATGAATTTAATTAGTAAGTTTAAATATTTCAATTTAAACTTTAGGAAATTGAATTTAATTAATTAATTAATAGAAATTAATCAATTAAGGTTAATTAATTAAATAAAATTAATTATTTAATAAATTTTGGGAATTTGTTTAGATGATTTGGGGAATGAATTTAGAATAAAATAGATGATTAATTAACAATTAAAAAATCATTAATTAATAGATGAAAATTAGTGTTTTTAATGTAAAGTCACAAGTTTGTCCATTTTAGGGTGTCTATAGTAACCATGAGTATGGATAAAACTAATGACTGTGTATGAGAAGGAAACATATAAGGACATTGGAGGAGTGGACAGAGGTATGTTTTTAAGAGTATAACATTATTGATAATTTGTTGTAGGAAGTAGGCCTAATGTGTGAATTTGATTATGATTGATCTTCATATAAGATGTAAGATAACAATGTATGTTTGTAATTAAATTATTTATATGTTTTTATGGTTTACATTTAATGGTTTCTATGTTTTTCATTGAATTGTTGTATCCTCCAATGACTTGAAGCATCAGATGCACCAATGATAGAAAGATAGAGAGATATGTAGATGAACATCCTTCAAGTATAACTTCGAGCATTGGATTCCCAAAGAAAAGAATAGAGAGATAAAACAAACATTGTCTCTCTCTTCCTATCTTTTGGGCATCCAAAGACTTAATTCATACTTGACATCATCTGATCGGTTGACAAATTCAATATTTTGTCTTCAACAACATTGCCAAAAGAAGGCATCTGTGAGAAGTTTGGCTATATTTAAAGCCAAGTAATTTGACTAAATTACCTAAATTATTGACTAAATTAAGTTTATATTCTTGTAATTTGTTTGGTGATATTGGGTTGTAACCATGAGTATGGACATGACTAATGACTCTATATGAGAAGACAACATATAAAGACATTGGAGGAGTGGACAGAGGTATGTTTTTAAGGGTATAACAGTAATGAGAATTTGTTGCAGGAAGTAGGCCTAATAGGTAAATTTAATTATGACTAATCTTCATATAAGATGTAATCTAACAATGGATAAATGAATTTTGTATGCAGGAACTGGAACCCCCTTTGGTGAGGATCCTACATAATGTACATAAAGGCAAGGTGATGATTCTTCTCAAGGATCGGCAGGTATAAGTCTTTAAGGCCTTACCCAGTAGCTAGGACTAAATATTTCAGGGCTCAAGAGACCAAAATAATTGGTCTCAGTATTTTTTCCATGTAACTACTAAAACTTTTTACCTTTCATTAGCTCATCATTAGTGTGGGACTAAAGGAATTTAATAGATAATATTCTCATGATAACATATCTTATTTTAGTTGAGGTTGCACTAACTCTCTATTTATATTTCACACACCTTGTGGACTTTGAAGACATCCATAAAGAAGCCTCACCTTCTATGGATGCATTACAAGTTCTAACAGGGTCGTATATTTTCTAACACGGTCTTAAGTGTCAAATAGAAAAAAAACCATTCAAAAGGGTGAAAGTCTTGAAGTAGAAAAAAATCCATTGGCAGTAGAAAGTCTTGAACATTTGACAGTAGAAAGGTCATCAATCTTCAAGCCTTTCTACTGTTATATTCTTCACATCCCCCACCTCAATTAGTTCACCCTTTTAAATGTGTTGTTTTTCTAATTGACACTTAGACTATCTTAGAAAATATATAGCTATATTAGAACTTGTAATGCAGGCCACAAGAGGTGATGCTTCTTTATAGATGTCCTCAAAGTCCAAAAGTGTGTGAAATAGATAAATTTGTGCAACCTCAAATAAAATAATATACATTATCATGAAAATGTGATCTATTAATAAATTCCTTCACACCCTCACATTTGATGAGGTAATCAAAGGTAAAACATTTTGGCAATCACATGGATCGAAGACAGGGACCAATTTTTTTGGTCTCTTGAGCCTTGATATCTTTAGTCCAACAACCCTTTAGTCAAAATTATAGGATACACTAAAAGAGATGTTGTATTCACGGTGGCGTCCCCATCCAAACCTATGACGGGGGCTGAGTATGCCTGACAACATTTTTAGAATAACTGAGAAGGGGGGGGTGAATCAGTTAGAATCAGTTTCCTCACAAATTATCCTACAGTCCCAAATTTCTCTAGATGTATACCAAAACAAATTCAAACATATAATTCAACTCGGTGAAAATGTATTCAGTAATCTTAAACTTTCATCAATAGTGTTTATCGAGTGTTAGTAAATTAATACCCTGATTACTGATCTAGGTCAATAAAATAAAGTGTAAATTAAAATAAAAATCCACAACATTCATGCACATTTGACACATATTTTTAACGTGGAAACCCCACTAAGGGAAAAAACCATCTAGGACCGGTAACCCAAAATATTTTCACTCTTCTAAAGTGAGCTCGGTGGAGAGACAACCCTGTTAAAGGTTACAATGCACATTGTTAAATGTGACCTGGTTAGAGGATTTAAAACTAACAGTTCTCTCTTGACCATGCATTCACTATGGGATCAACAAGAAAATAATCAACATTCTCTGAATGTCATAATAAGGACTTCACTATGCTAAGTGGTTAAGATATTTATCTGTAACAATGGTTAAACCTTCACTATCCTACTCAGTTAAGAGATTTATTTGTAACAATGTTTAAACTAATACAGTAATGATCTGATTCAAATACAACTCTATTTTGCAGATATTCAGATATAGTCTAAGTACATAATACCTGTGATCAATTTTTTCACTTCAGTTCATCTCATGCTTGTTCTTCTCGGTAATGCTCTTTCCTCTATTTGCTCGGTGATGTTTGCAGAATAACGCTCGGTTCTATCGTTAACCAGTTTGATCAGTCATGCATAAAATTTTCATGTGTGCATCATAGAATCATGTATGAAGTATATAAAAATGAATCTCTTATCTCTTATATAGACATCATGTATCATTTAATTTTCATCCTTCAAATTTATCCGCTTAATCTCCATCGTTGATTTTCCTGCTTGACCCTTCCTTGGTAGTTGTGTTAAAAACACATTTCAATCTCTGTCGTCTAATTTTCCTTGAATTTTCATAACTGTTTGATCAAATAACAAAATTTATCTTTTACCTTGAAATCATCAATTTTCCAGCTTAACATCCAAGTCGGCCTTGGTTTGATTAAATTTCTTTATCAATAGTTGTGTCAGCAATCCCTTGCTCGGTTATCATTGTGCTTGGTATACACTGTGTATTACTCGATTTACACTGTCTCTCGGTGTATACACAAATCTTCATTTATTGACCACATAAACATTGTTTGTTCCAAATCCTCAATTCATAACAATTTTTTTCCTCCATAATAATACTCAAATAAGTTGACATCAATGACAATACATTAACTGATAATGTTTATCATCACTTCTGCAACTCAGTTGAATATCAACAAATGAATTCAAACATATAATCAGTTGTAGTTCATCAATATCTCCCTTTTGCATTGATGGAAACACAATATAAAATTCCACACAAAAAATAACAAACTTCTGTTCTACAACTACAATAATTATGTAGCTCTCCCTAGCTTGAATATAAACTGTGTTAGTATAAACAAAATACTCACCATGCAAACTCTCCCTATAGTTTTGACTTTCAGCTCTTGAATCTCTCTGTAGATTAGATATGTCTCTCCCATTCTCTTTTCTCTCCTTTTGTGGATAGATATTTCATTTATCTACTCTCCCCTTTTATATTTCATGAAAATCTCTCTCTTTGAAACAATGCCAAAAAGAAAATATAGCTCTTCAGTAGCCAAATAAAATATCTCTGATTTTTGGTGTAGTACGTACCTTTCAATGTACTGATATCTTTGTTTTGGTCCAGTTCAACTTTGCATCAACATGATTGATATTCTGATTTCATGTAGGTTGATGCAACCTCCTATTCAACTTAGTTACCAATAGACAAGGGAAGAACCCCTAGTCTACCTCTCAAGTACTCAAATATATCCTTTGGTAAGGGTTTTGTGAATATGTCTGCAAGTTGTTCTTTTGATAGTACATATTCTAGTATTACTTGTTTGTCTTGTATTTTTTCCCTCAAGTAGTGATATTTTATAGATATGTGCTTTGTCTTTGCATGAATCACATGATTCTTTGAAATATTTATAGCACTTGTATTGTCACAATAAATCATCACTAGTTCAGTGATCTCTTCATTCATTCCTTTCAATAGTTGTTTTATCCATGCTATGTTTGAATAATTTGCCACAAAAACAACATACTCTGCTTATATAGTTGACTGAGATATGCATCCTTGCTTCTTTCTTATCCAAGTAACTAGTCTTTCTCCAATAAAGAATGCTCTGCTAGTAGTACTCTTTCTATCATCTATGTTCCCAACCCAATCAGCATCAGTATAAACTTTCAATTTGAACTTTCCTTCTCTTTTATACCATAGTCCATAATCCTCAATATTCTTCAAATATCTAAAAAATCCTTTTTACAGCCATCATATGTGATTCTTTGTGGTTAGCAGAAAATCTTGCAACTATTCCAACTACATGCGCTATGTCAGGTCTTGTGTGTACAACATACATCAATTTACCAATCATAGATCTGTACAAAGTCTGATTTACCTCAACTGTCTTGTCTTCTTTTGTCAGTCTGCATCCTATCACCATAGGTGTTCTGACTGGTTTTGATTCTTCCATTAAGAATGTCTTTAGTACTTCCTTGATGTATTTTGATTGAGTAATGTAAATACCTACAGTCTTTTGTAAAATTTGCAATCCTAGAAAAAAATTGATCTCACCAAACATCGACATCTCAAATTCTTTCCTCATTTCATCAGCAAATGAAGTGCATAAGTTATCATTACCTTCAAATATGATATCATCAACAAATATTTCAGCAATAAGTGTCTTATCATCATTTCCTCCTTTTAAATACAAATTGTTGTTGTCACTTGTTCTAATAAATTCAATACTTATAAGATAAGAATGCAGTCTTTCATATCATCCTCTCGGTGCTTGTTTTAGTCCATATAAATCTTTGTGTAACTTATATACCACGTGTATCTAATCAGGATCAAAAAATCCTTCAGGTTGTTCAATGTATACCTCTTCTTCTAGTATTCCATTCAAAAATACAGACTTCACATCCATCTGATATACCTTGAATCCTTTATATGCAGCATATGCAAGTAGTATTCTTACTCCTTCAAGTCTAGCAATGGGTGCAAAAGTTTCTCCATAGTCAATTCCTTCTTCTTGTGTATACCCTTTGCAAACTAATCTTGCTTTATTTCTGGTTACATTCCCATCTTCATTTAGTTTGTTTTTTAAAATCATTTGGTGCCAATGACATTTTTGTCACTCAGTCTCAATATTAATGTCCATGTCTTATTTTTTTGTATCTGCTCAATTTCCTCATTCATAGCATTAAACCATTCTTCATTTTCTAATGCTTCTCTAACATTCTTAGGCTCAAATTCACAAATTAAACAAGTATCATATCTAAACTTACTTATTGTCATCGTGCCTACTCTTTTATCTCCAATGATCTGATCCCGTGGATGGTGTCTTCTCACATATTTAGCAAGTATGGGTTCAACTCTCTGTTCTTCATTATATTCTTCTATAGGTTCAATGTCTTCTAGTTCATGATCTTTTGTTTTAGCATTTTCCTGATTCTCAGTGTGTGTTGTCTGTTGCCCGGTGACATTAACATATTTCCCGATAACATTGCCCTGTTGCACAATAATGCTAGGCATCTGCGTCAGTATAGTATCAGGTCTTCCTAGTAAACAAATTTACTATAATCCTCCAGTTCTTTAATGTTGTCCTCATCATTTAACACAGAAAATTCATTAACTTTCACATTTACACTCTCAATGATTTTTTTAGTTGTCTTGTTCAAACATTTGTAAGATTACTCTTAGTAGAATATCCAATAAATATTCCTTCATCACTTTTTGAATCGAATTTTCCATTTTGATCATCTTTCAGAATATAACAACGACTACCAAATATTCTAAAATGGCTCACATTAGGTGTATAACCATACCATAGCTCATAAGGTGTTTTATTTGAATCTTTATTCAGTTGTACTTGATTCAGTGTGTAAACTTCTATGCTATCTTCTTCTCTCTAGTATGTTTGTGCAACACTCTTTTCAATCATTAATGTTCTGGCACAATCAACAATTGATATGTTCCTTCTTTCAGCAATTACATTATGATGTGGTGTCCTCGGTGAAGAAATCTATCTTTTGATTACATACTCATTAAAAAATTTAGTGAACTCATCAGAAATAAATTCACCTCCTTTATCATATCTCAAACACTTCAGACCTCTGCCAGTTTCTTTTTCCACTTTAGCTTTGTACCACTTAAATATCTTAAATGCTTCATATTTTCTTTTAGGAACATGATAGTCATCATCCTAGAGTAATCATAAAAAATAGAATAAAATATATACCCCCATAATAACTTTGTGTTCTCATTGGTCCACATAGGTCTGTATGAACTAACTCCAAAATGTCATTAGATGAGAAATTCTTGCTCTTGAAACTAGATTTTGACATCTTTCCCATTTGACAATTTTTGCACATTACATGGTCTGGTTTAGATAAGCTCGGTAAGCCTCTAACTTTTCTTTTCTTACTAATCTTAACCATGTTTTCAAAATTTACATGACAAATTATTTTATGCCATAACCATATATCTTCATTTTTTGCCAATAAACAAGTAGTTTCAGTTATGTCAAGATAGAATAGGTTACCTTTAGATTGTTCACTAGTACCGATCAACTTTCCTTTTCCATCATAGATTCTTTCTTTTCTGCTCTCAAATGCGACTCGGTGACCTGTGTTATTTAACTGTGAAATACTCAATAGATTTTAGTTAAGTCCCTTTTACCCAATAAGCATTTTCACATTTGATATGATTGTTCAACATAATAGTACCTTTTCCTTTTACTTGACAGGGTGTATCATTTCCTATTCTTACTGATCCTCCATCATAATGTTAAAAAAATTCAAATTTACTTTATCACCAGTCATGTGATGTGTACAACTACTATCAATAACCCAAATATCATGTTTACTAACTTTAGAAATAAGTGTTGTTTCTACATACCTTTCATCTTCCTCTGAATCATCTTTCAAAGTTACAAACACTGTCTCAATATCTTCATCACTGTCAGTACCACTGTTATTAACTTTTTCTTCAGAAATGTAACAAGCTTTCTTACCTTTATCTTTGTAATCTTGGTTATCTCTTCTATCATATTGTTGGTTGCTTTGGTAGTCTCGGTCATCCTTTCTGTCATTAGATCTATCATTTATATCATCATCTTTTCTGTTAGGGCATCTTGCAGCAAAATGGCCAATCTCTTTACAGTTAAAGCATATCAAAGGTAGTTTACCTTTATATATTCCTTTACCTCTGTGCAATCTTCTAGCCATTAAAGCTTCAAGTTCATCAAGCTCCTTATCATCACTATCACTGTCACTGTTATTTCTGATTATGTGTTTGCTACTAGATTTACCAATTTTCAAAGTAGACATAAATGCAGATTCCATAGATGGTACAATATTGTTGTCAAAGTTATTCAGCTCAAAATAAATCAATCTTCCAACAATAATATCAACAATAATGTTTTTGATTAAGTAAAATAGGTTTTACAGGGTGCCTGAAACCCAAACCATAGCAAAAGATCAGAAAGTATGCCCAGAGAAAACAAAATAGAGTCAAAAAATGAAACATGCCACCACAGGGCCGCAAAAAAACCAAACTAAACTACTGGAAAACAAACATCACAGGGACAACCAAAAGAGCCAGGGAACACAATCAGAAGATGTCCACCATTAGGCATGCCACCTCAGACTGGAGGATCTCCATCTTAGCAACAGAATCCTTTATCTTCTGGAGGTCGGTCTGGGTATCATTCTCCTTCTTCTTCTTCACACTAGCCCTTGTCCTCTTACCAGGTCTCTCTCTAGTCTTCTACCCTTTTTCTACTCCTATATTGGCTGCATTAGTCCCTTCAGGTTTCTCTTCTAGTTTTTCAATGAGAGTCTTGGTATGCTTATTGGAGGCTTTGATAATATTGAAGCTCTGTTCAACAATTCTTTTAAGGGTCACCTTAAACCTCAGCATCTTGTCCTCCATTTTTCTGACCCTCATACTCAAATTTGTCTGATCATCGACAGTGCTATCAACATTGGTATTGTCTGTCCCTTTTTCTCTATTCTTGAGCTCCCCCACTTCATGGAGTAACCATTTAATGGACCTGTAGTTGTCCAGTATGTTGTTCCTGGCATTATTGAGAAGATACAACTCAAATTCCCTCAAATTATCACTAATAAAAACCATAGCCGGGTTAATCATCTCCTCCATCTTAATTCTGCCATCCTCACCTTCAATAACTTTTGGATTAATGACTTCCCTAGTTATCCCCATTTTGGCAGTTTTAACATCAAAATTATGCCAAATTATTTTCCTCTCATGCACAGACATGTAGCAACAATAATTTCACTATCCTGCCCTTTTTCTTTCATCGTGATGTGGGGGTCAGGGAGCTAGGGAGATGGGATATCCTAATTAGTGCCATAATGTTCATCATGGAGATTCTCCTTCTCCTTGTGGAAGGATCTAGGGGATTTTCTATGAGTCTGGTCCTCAGGAGTCTTCCAGCTAGTGCTATCATCCATGTTCTTGCTCTTTTTGTTTTGGTACTTCAGAATGGCAGTCTCCCTTCTCTTTTTTCCTTTACCACTGGATATATCTTCCTCACCCTCAGTATTCATCCCTTCCTCATTTTAATTATACTCCTCCTCAGAGGATATCATAGTGGTAGTATGCTTTTTGGATGGGGTCGTCATTTTTTTCTTTTTTAATAGTATGAATACTAGCAATACGCTTCTTAAAGGAGGAACCTAGATTAATCTTTTTAATGTCATAATATTCCTAACCCTCAGAGTGCATACCCTCACTATCTTTAGTCTCTAAAGAAATATAATCAGAGCCAGAGACATCCATTCTCTCCTCTTTCTCAGTGACCTCCTTCCCTATAATTTGGGCTTTAAAATACTCATAAATAAGAAGTAAAAGCCCCTCATGCAGAGAAGGGTTTTCAATAGCCTTATCCCTAAACCCATTTATATTCTCATTAATAGAAGCATATAAGTAGAATAGGATAGAAACCTGCATACCATGTCAAAATTTGTTCATGAGGACAAAGTGATAGGTTTTGATCCTATCAAACCTAGTGTCCAGCGTGACATAATAGATGATGGCCCTCAAGACAAATCTCCACAGTCTCTTGAGCCCTTCAGGAAGATAATAGGTCCCAAATTTGATGAGAGCTTTCTTCTCTTCCTCATTCCTCACGAAATCACTGATTGCATAGTCCAAAATTTTATGGCCCTATAAAATTTCTTGCCCAGTATGGGGATTCTAGTAACCGTGGAAATAACCTCCTCAGTGTCTGTAAATTTTCTGCCCTCTATCACCACACTACCCTCATCCCAGCTTTTCACAAACATTTTGGTCACCGACAGCTTCCCTCCATGAATCCTTTCAATGAAAGTGGAAATTTCACCTTCCTAAAGGTAATTCAAGTCCTTAGTCTGTCTCCTCCATTTCTCACAGTCATTAGAGGGCTCCCTTCTATGTCTTTCTCCACCCATTGCATGAAAAAATATTTGTCTCATGAAATGGATATTACAGCTTAACAGATAATTTCTCACAGAGATATTCCAGAATTTTCTTCTTATGTGCCTTAAAAGGTAAGTTTTAACTTTGTGAATGGAAACCCAGAAAGTGTGCGAATGGTACTTGGAATCATTACCTTTCCTGTAGATCCTGTAATTTCCATTTATGGGAAAGCCGTTGCAAAGAGTTGCATTAACTATCATGATTAATGATATTAAATCCCTCCTCTCCCTAGATTCTGTCATATTCCACTAAATCCTTCACCTCATGTGGGAGATCTCTGTCATTTAGCCATCTAATCTTATTGTCACTCTTCACTGCCAAGTTGGCAAATGAATCATCAACCTGGTTGGCTTCCCTGTACACGTGGGATATATGTACCTTCTCAAAAGTGTTCAAAATGTTTTTGAATTTCTTCTATCATATTGGCGATAGTCCACGATGGTGGGTGTAACTTGTTGAGGCAGTTTATAATGTTGCTAGAGTCACCTTCTAGCCAAAGATTTCTAATCCCCAAATCATGGGCTAATCAACAGTAATGTTATTTCCAGGTGTAGCTCTCATTTCATGAACTACAGAGACTCTTATAGAATATATAGGAAATAAAGTTCTAAGAATATTACTCACAATTGTGTCTTCATCAATGATTCCACCAGATCCTTGAATAGCATTCACAACTTATTTAAGTCGATTACTATAATGTGTGATGTTTTCTCCTTCCTTCATTTGCATGTCATCAAACTTTCCACAAAGACTTTCATCTTTGGCTCTCAGTACATTTACATCTCCTCCATAAAATAGTGTAAGCTGATTCCACATCTTCTTGACAGTTGTACATGTCTTGATGTCCTTAAATTCTAAATATGTAGTTGAAGAAGCAATCCCCACAATGATAAGGTTATGTTCATGTTTCTCTTTCATCTGATTTATAGTCAAAGGTCTAGTAGGTAGAATGAATTCATTGTCCAAAAAATCTTCAATGTTGCTTCCAATCCCTGATAGGTATAATCTCATTTTTATTTTTGATGTCGGGAAGTTTTCCCTATTCATCTTAGGTGCATCTCTCTTATACATCTTGTGATCTTTAGCTTAAGTCCTTCAAAACTTTATTCTAAGCACTATATGTGCTTTGATACCAATTGTTAGAATAACCGAGAGGGGGGGTGAATCAATTAGAATTAGTTTCCTCAAAAATTATCCTATAGTCCCAAATTTCTCCATATGTATATTAAAAAAAATTTAAACATATAATTCAGCTCAGTGAAAATGTATTATGTAATCTTAAACTTTCATCAATAGTGTTTACCGAATGTTAGTAAATTAATACTGTGATTACCGATCTAGGTCAATAAAATAAAGTGTAAAGTAAAATAAAAATCCATAACATTCATGCACATTTGACACATATATTTCTAACATGGAAACCCTTGATGACATGTAACTGATTAAATGGTTCACTATATTAAGTTGAAGATGATGCAATACATTAAATTAGTTAATGGTTTGTATTGTCATTGATGTCGACTTGATATCATCTGTATGGTCATATACATAATGCCAAAGACTTCAAAGAATCAATGGAATAAAGGTTATGCCTTCAACAATGCATAAAAGTCAAGTATTCACTAAGTGACAGATTACACCAGCAGAGTGCACACCATCGGTAAAGACACAGATAAAGTCACAGTGATGCCCGACGAGTAGAAGACAGTGTTGCCCGATGAAGCAGAATCAAAGGATGTCCAACGAGCAGAAGATAGTGTTTCCTGATGAAGCAGAATCAAAGGATGCCCGACGAGAAAAAGACAGTGTTTCCCGACAAGAAAGATCCAATGATTCCTGACGGATGGAGATCCCGAAGCTAACTGAAGCGACACCGATGGAACTGGCAGTTGTCACTGGTGACGAACTGTAGAGTTGACCGACAGAATAGAGAGATCAGAAAATGACAAAATATCTAGCTGGCAGAGCTAAAGGATAGACTTAACTGGTTTTTTGATTTGTTTTATTCAACCATAGTTAAGTAAATGATTTGTACATTTGGAAAGAAGATACTCTACGAGATAAATCAGGAGTTAAAATTGTAAATCAATTTGGCTGTATTGTTTTTCACGCCAAGAATCAATAATCAAGAATCAAGAACCTAGAATTAAGGAACATCATGTCTATATAAGAGACAAGCATAATTCACTTCAAAAAGATGCGAGCAAGCAATCAAATACATGAGGGAGTGAACAGATAGAAGATGCTAAAGAGAAACTGATGAAAGATTAACTTCATGCATTCCTGATCAATCAAGCTGAGGGAGAGCTAAAGAATTCTGTAGACACTGATGAATAGAAAAGCACAGCATCACAAAGCAGAAAGAGTTAAGTACAAAGGAATTGTATTGATACATTGATCAGAAAGATATTGTAAGTAAATAGATCTAAAAATCTGCAATTTAGTTGCATTAGAAACAGGTCATTTTGTTTTAGTTTAACCATTGAAGCATTAAGTCTCTTAACAGAGCAGGACTTAACATTCTTTTGTAATTGAGGTATATCCTAACAGATTACTAGAAAGTTGACTCATGATAGTAGCATCGGTCTTACCTAAAGCCTATTGACAGTCTAAGAAGAAGGCTGAGCCAAGGATGGTAGTAAGATTTGCATAAAGCCTATTGATAGTCATGAGACTGATTCAAGGATGGTAGTGTAGATGCCAGATACTTAGTGACAACCTATGTATAAAAATCCTCTAACAAGGTCGCACTTAATCACGTGTTTATAACCTTTAACAGGTTTGGCTCCTAACAGGGCTTACTTCAGAAGAGTGAAAATTTGGGGTACCGGTCCCAGTGGTTTTTCCCTTTACAGGGTTTCCACGTTAAAATCCTTGTGTTATATGTGTATGGTTCATTACTTTATTATTCTACATTCTACATATGCATTTATGGATTGATTGGTATACTTTGCATATTTACTGAGTATCGGTAAATACAGTTTACTGCTTTTCGGTTATCAAGGAGAATAAGGACAGACAAGGTAAACCGACATGCAGTTATTTGTTTCAAGTATTTCAAATGCATGCATCTTGTAGGGACTTAATAATTAGAGAAGTATTGATTGGTGGATTAAATTGGATAAATTTTTGAGACCACTGATTCACCCCCCCCTCTCAGTTATTACTAACAATTTGTATCAGAGCTTGTGTGCTTAGAAGAAATGTTTCAAGACCTAAGTAAAAGATCACAAGATGAACAGACGAGATGTGCCCAAGTTGAACAAGGACAACTTTGCTTCATGGCAAAGAAGGATAAAGCTTCACTTATCAGGTATTGGCAATGATATTACTCAATACTTAGATAATGAATATGTGTTGCCTACAGGACCATTGACAGTAGATCAATTGAGAGTAAAGCATGAACATAACTGCATGGTTATAGAGCTTTCAGCCTCACTCTCTGATGCTGAATTTGAGGATGTCAAAGATTACAAAAATGCAAAGACAATGTGGGACAAGTTGAAACTTGTACATGGTGGTCATGCAAATGTTCTGAGAGCCAAGGCAGAAAGCCTTAGAGGAAATTTTGATGATCTCAGAATGAAAGAAGGTAAAAATATCACACAGTACAACACAAGAATAGAAGAAGTAGTCAATGATATACGAGGTGTTGTAGGTACACTTGAAGAGGAGACAATGGTAAGTAAAATCCTAAGAACCTTATTGCTCATATATGCTATTAGAGTCTCTGTTATTCAAGAAATGAGAGTAGTAGCAAATAATACAGTCACTCTTGATAGCCTGATTGGTAGACTGATTTCATTTGAGACGAATAACTTTGATAATAGTGTCTTACCAAGCTTAGAGTCTGCATTCAAGTATTATGTGAGAATAAGAAAATCTAGTCAGAGACACTCATCTAGAAGAGACAGTGAAAGCGAAAGTGAAGAAGAAGATCTAGATGAAATTGAAGCACTCATGGCAAGAAGAATTCTAAGAGGCAAAGGCAAATACAAAGGTAAGTTGCCACTTGTATGTTTTAATTGTAAAGAGATTGGACACTTTGCTGCAAGATGTCCTAAAAGAAAAGATGACAGAAGTGATAACAAATATTTTGAGAAGAAATATGATAGAGGTGATAGAAAATATTACAGAAGTTACCGACGATCAGAAAGAAGTGATACCTGAGATTACAAGGACAAAGGCAAGAAGGCTAGCTATCTAGCTACTTGCAAAGATGAAGATACTAACACCAAACCGGATGATGATGTTGAGATAGTGTTTGTAGCTATGAAGGATGATTTAGATAAAGATGAAAGGTATGAAGAAACTGCACTCATAACTAAGATTAGTAAAAATGATATCTAGATTATAGATAGTGGTTGCACTCACCATATGACCGGTTACAAAGAAAATTTTAATACTTTTGAATACTATAAAGGTGGTACAGTAAGAATGGGAAATTATTCACCTTGTCAAATCGAAGGTAAAGGAACAGTAATGTTGAATAACTTGATTAAATGTGAAAATGCTTATTGGGTAAAATGATTGAACTATAATATGTTGAGTGTTTCTCAGCTGAATAATTCAGGTCATAAAGTAGCATTTGAGAACAAGAAGGCAAAAATCTTCAATGAATTAGGAACACTGATTGGTACTGGTGAACAGACCAAAGGTAACTTATTCTATCTGAATGATACTAACCCCACTTTCTTGATGACTAGAAATGAAGACATTTGGTTGTGGCACAAAAGGTTGTGTCATGTGAAATTTGATAACATGATGAAGATACGCAGGAAAAGAAGTGTAAGAGGCTTACTGACGATGACAAAGCCAGACAACATCATGTGCAAGAATTGTCAAAAAGGTAAAATGACAAAGTCTAGTTTCGAAAGCAAAACCCATACATCTGATGATATTCTAGAATTAGTCCATACTGATTTATGT
>MU227386.1:2661847-2683638 GCA_018584345.1 Thuja plicata | reverse complement strand
TTATTGTTTTACATTCTACATATGCATTTATGGATTGATTGGTATACTCTGCATATTTACTGAGTATCGGTAAATACAGTTTACTGCTTATCAGTTATCAAGGAGAATAAGGACAGACAAGGTAAACTGATAGACAGTTATTTGTTTCAAGTATTTCAAAGGCATGCATCTCGTAGGGACTTAATAATTGGAGAATTATTGATTGGTGGATTAAATTGGATAAATTTTTGAGACCACTGATTCACCCCCCCCCCCTCTCAGTTATTACTAACAACCCTGCTAAGGGAAAAAACCACCTGGGACCGGTAATCCAAAATATTTGCACTCTTCTGAAGTGAGCTCGGTGAAGAGCCAACCCTATTAAAGGTTACAATGCACACTGTTAAATGTTACCTGGTTAGAGGATTTAAAACTAACAGTTATCTCTTGACCATGCATTCACTATGGGGTCAACAAGAAAACAATCAACATTCTCTGAATGTTATAATAAGGATTTCACTGTCCTACTCAGTTAAGAGATTTATCTGTAACAATGGTTAAACTGATACAGTAATGATCTTATTCAAATGCAACTCTGTTTTGTAGATATTTAGATCTATTCTAAGTACATAATACCTCTGATCATTTTGTTCACTTCAGTTCATCTGATACTTGTTTTGCTCGGTAATGCTCTTTCCTCTGTTTGCTAGGTGATATCTGCAAAATAACTCTCGGTTCTTTCTTTAACCAGTTTGATCAGTCATGCATAAAATTTTCATGTGTGCATCATAGCATCATGTATGAAGTATATCAAAATTAATCTCTAGTCTCTTATATAGACATCATGTATCATTTAATTTTCATCCTTCAAATTTAGCCGCTTATTCTCCATCGTTGATTTTCCCGCTTGATCCTTCCTCGATAGTTGTGTTAAAAACACATTCCAATATTTGTCATCTGATCTTCCTTAAATTTTCATAACCGTTTAATCAAATAACAAACTTTATCTTTTACCTCGAAATCATCAATTTTCTAGTTTAGCATTCAAGTCAGCCTCGGTTTGATTAAATTGCTTTATCAATAGTTGTGTCAACAATCCCTTGCTCGGTTATCACTGTGCTTGGTATACACTGTGTTTTACTTAGTTTATACTGTCTCTCGGTGTATTCAAAACTCTTCCTTTACCGACCACATAAACATTGTTTGTTCCAGATCTTCAATTCATAACAAATGTTTTCCACCATAATAATACTCAAATAAGTTGCCATCAATGACAATACATTAACTAATAATGTTTATCATCACTTCTACAACTCGGTTGAATATCAACAAATGACTTCAAACATATAATGAGTTGTAGTTCATCAGACATGTCCGACAGACATGCTATACTAGCGACTACTACTTCGTCGAAAAGGGCGATGTGGGTTGAGTTTCTCTGACGACATTTTGCGATGTGGATGTTGTACTGGCGATGGCATACCCATTGAAAATGGTGACAAGGATGGGTTTCCCTGACAATATTATGCGACGTGAATATTGTACTCATGACGATATTGTCATCAAAATTTGTGACACGAGATGGGTTTTCCTCACGACATGTTGCAACATGGATGTTGTGTTTGCATCGATGGCTTTGTATACTTGATGATATTTTATGACATGGATGTTGTCCTTGTGACGACATCCCCGTCAAAAATGGCGGTGGGAGCTTGATTTTCCTGACGACAAGTTGTGATGGTTTCTCAGTATTTCGACAGAATGTGGCTTCGAAAATGAGTCCTCTTTTAATGGTGAATGGGCGGCCTTTTCCGATGCAAGTATCATTGCAATGACGATGACGTCCTTGCCCGTCGCACTTAGCGACACAAGAATATGGACGACATATGCGACGGTTTGTTTTCATTGTTCCAACAGTTAGCCATCATAATTTGTCTCCAAATGTATTAGTGTCTCCTATCAGCAGCAAAGGATAAAGTGCATTTAATGCACCCAACCCAGTGGGCTATCAAATACCAATTCAAAGCTCATTTTTACCTACTATGTGTTTAAAATCAAAAGTGAGCTCTAAAAGTGACCTAGCTTCCCCGCCAACCAGTCTTGCTATGATTTTAAGGGTTAGTGTTGCATCTCGAGCTATTTTCAGGTGAAATCTTGCATTTTCTCATCATTGTGTTCAAGAAGCTAGGTTTTCTTTGTTGCTTTCTTGAATTTTTTGGGCATTACTTTCACATTTTTTTCTTTCGTCATTTTAGTTTTGTAGCCTAGTCTTTATTTATTGTTGTACATAAATGTTAAGGTTATAATCAATCCTTAGATGAGCAATTTGAATGATGTGTCAATTAGTGAGTGAGATCCATGTGGATCTTGGATCTTTACATGATGTGTTAAGTTGAATTAGAGTGTCCTTTTATTATACACCTCAGAGTAAAATTTAAAATGCTTTTTCTCTTGAAGTTGGAAAATAATGATTAGTTGGAAGGGCACAATATATACCCAATTTGAATTGTAAATTTTAAAGGCAAGATTTGATTACATGGTTAGAATCAATCTAAGTGAATAGGTAAAATTAGGTTGAAATTAGTTCCTAGGGATGTGTAATGACACAATCATATTGAGTTTAAGGAATATGCCATCTCTTAATGTATAAAAATACCATTTGTATGTTATTATTGTATAAAGAAAAACGTGGTCATAATGAGTTCAAAAGAAAGGGGAAAAGAAGGTATACAATTTTGACCATACAAGTTTAAAATTTTGAAAATAAAAATAACGTAACGTATGCAATTTTCACCATTACAAGTATAATTTTGAACATCTCTATTTTGAAAAATAAAATCATAATATCTCATTTTAATGGAAACCAAGGATGCGGTCCCATGTAGAGTGATTTAGGATCTTAAATTATAAAGAGACATATCCAATACAATGAAAAATAAATAACACAAGACTAATTGCAATCGTATCTTGAAAAAATAGAGCCCCACTTTTTTGTCCCCGTACTTCTAATGATTATCCATGGAGTGGGACCCAAAACTTTTCTCATAAATTCTTTGATATACTTAACATTATTAAAATATATCAATTACTATTTTACAATTACACAAATTTTAGAAAAAAAATTCTTTCTATATCAATTTTTTTAAGCAAGTCATAAAATCACATATATTTCCTAAAAATACTATTAACAATTATTAACAACCCATGTTTCCTTGAAAAACAATACCATTAGCAACTACTAAAATTTAATTGTAGAATTTCAAAGTATTAAAATATATTTTAATAATGTCAACTGGATCAAAGAACCTATGGAAATTCTTTTGGGCCCTAATCCATAGTCAATCATTCATTAGAAATATGCTCCCAAAAAAGTGGGAGGTTGAGTTAGAGTGGTATATTCTTTAATATAAATATTAAAACAAAATTTTGGGACTATAGCCTTAGGGCCCATGATAAAGTGTTGGCCAATGAATTTTTGCCTACTAAAGAGATATATGTAAATTGATGTGGTGGTAGGAAATATTTAAAATATTTCTTAGGTAGGAAGGGATACAATGTAGTGGCTTTTCATTTCACCTTAGTGGCTAAGTGAATAGGTAAAGTAAGGATTGAAACTAGCTCTGAGGATGTGTAAGGACATAATTATGTTATGTTTGAGGAATATGTCATTAGTGTTTAAACATACCATTTGTATGGTACTTATTGTATAAAGACAAACCTGATCATAATTAGTTCAAAACAAAGGGAAAAAAGGTATAAAATATGCAATTTTCACCACTAAGTGTTTACAATTTTGAAAAGAAAGAAAGTGTAAGGCATGCAACTTTTACCATTACAAGTTTATAATTTTGAACATCTCTATTTTAAAAAAATCTCATGATATTTCATTGTAAAGAAAACCAAGGATGTGGTTCAATGTAGAATGCTTTAGGATTTAAAACCATAGAGAGATAGGTTTCATATAATGAAAAATAAAAATAACACAAGACAAATTGCAATCTTGTCTTGAAAAAGCATAGCCTTAGCTTTTTGTCCCCATACTTCTAATAATTGTTGATAGAGTAGAACCCAAAAAATTTCTCATTAACTTAAAATTCTTTATATACTATACATTATAAAAAAAACATCTTTTAACACTTTAAATTCCACAAATAAAATTTAGCAAACAATTGTCCTTAAATTAGACTTTTTAAGCAAATCATAAGATCACAAATAATTTTATAAAATACCATTTACAACTATCTAACTTATATGATACTTTAATCTATAAACTATTTGAATCATTCATTTAAAAAATGTTAAACACTAACCAACCACTTTTTACTACAAACCTTTATAGACTTAGAATTGTATATTCTTTAATATAAATATGAAAACAAAAAATGGGGACCATGGCTATAGAGCCCGTGATAAAATGTTGCCCCGTGAAGTTTTTCCTAGTAGAGAGAATAATAATTCATTTCCCCTAACTACTTTATATTTTTTATTGTTATTTTCTAATATATCTCACGTCATGTAACGTCTAACTTAGTTGTTTTTTTTAATTATTAAGGGATATGAAAGAGACATTTGGTCCCAAAATAGACTTGATACGAGAAAAACTAGTAAAATAATGTGTCGGCTCTAACCTACAATCTCTGTCCTTTAATGGATAGGAAGTGGACCCCTTGAAGGGATGAAGGGGGTGTCCCTCATGGAGATTATTTATTTATTTATTTTGTCTTTTTGTTCTTTTAGGCTATGAGGGAATATGATATAGGAGGATTTTTAAAAGATGGATTTGATGTTTGAAACAAAGAAAGAAAGAAAGAAATTTTAACGTTCGTGAGGCTAAAGATAGTCTATGGGACAACTATATTTTAAACTAAATATGTTTTTGACTAAAGATTTGTTTAGAATAAATATATTTTCGGTAGGTTTTGATTGGAGTGGATTTCAAGTGGAGGATCTAGGCTATAAGTGGTATATTTTCGCATGAATTTGGCTCGTGATATTAATATATCTTAGATTTTTTAATATTCACTTTTAGAAATTGATTTCAATTTTTAAGTTCGTTTTATGTTAGTTTGTGTTAGATATATAGGTGAAGACTTTTACTTTTGTAGCCATGAATATGAACCTTCAACTTTTTAATTAAAAAAATTAAATTTGTATCTTGCCGATCATTTCACTAGTTGTTGTGAGTTGAGCTACCATATGTTTCTGTTGATTTGAGCCTTAGGTTGTTGGGCTCTAAGGCATTCATTTGAAAATCTAGGATTTATCAAGAAGCGCATCTAGAGTTCAATTTGCAAGGATAATACAAAGATTATAGAACATTATTAGATAATTACATCGACATGCATCATCGTAGGCCCATAGCACACTTGCTTGTTGCACTTGATCTTCATTTATAATTTGTGAATCTATCTGTCAAAGGGTTTGCTTGAGGAAAATGCAACCTTCACAATTCAACAAATTCCCTAAAGGTTTTCTTAACCTTCCATTATGAACACTTAGATATTGAAAATTAAGGCAATTGAGCTTCCACAATCTAGTTCTTGCTAGATCATTTCCATAATTTTTTTTTTCGCTCAGTAAGGGATTTGTAGCCAAAGAAGTTTATATTATCGTAAATATATTTACAATATGATTTGTCGATAGTCGGGCCTGGCTCAAGGCCAACTGCATAGTATATCTTTTATAACATGATTTCCTTTCTTCCCTAGACTTGTTTGTTCATTGTGAGGATTTCTGTTTTTTTTCAAGAGGTTTACATCCTTGGTTACAAATTCTCCCTTTATTGAAAGTGTATATCTATTATAAATGATCTCACTTGGGGTAATGTGTGTTATCCTTCATCAAGAATCCCCTTACCTAACAATTCGGAAGGTTCTCCTTCCCCTCTCTTAGTCAAAGATGTTATCTTTGTTAAAAATCCCCTCTTGAGGTAGATGTCTTTGTGCAAAGATCTCTTCCTCTTCTCATCGTGCATCCCTCGAAGGGGTCATGTTACACTTGTTGCAAGATATCTTTTTGAAACTATCTCTTCCTTGCCTTAAAGAGGTATGACATCTTTGGCTTGGATTGAATGTATATTGTTGCTTCAAGGACATCTCCTTGGTTTTGAAGGTGTTTATCCTTTTTCTTCTTTTTTCTTAATATTCCACCATAGTTCTATGTTAGTATCTTATGGAGGGCATATATGTGGCCTCTTTGTGGCTGATGTTGGAGGATTTCATTATAAACACCAAGCTTTGTTTGATTATCCTTATTCAAATGTTCTAGGATTTCCTTATAAACAATGTGCTTTATTTTGTTATCCTTATTCAAATATTATGGGATTTCCTTGCAAACAACATGCTTTGTTTAGTTATCCTTATTCAAATGTTATGGAATTTCCTTAAGAACAATGTACTTTTTTTGGTTATCCTTTTTCAAAGTTTTGAAGGTTTCCTTGTAGAAAATGTGTTGTCCTTGATTTTTGCAAGGTAAATATTTGAGAGATGACGATACAATTCTCATCCATTCATCATTTTTGTAAGATTTTCGAGGTTTAAGTCACATATTTTTTAACATTTTTGTCATCAAGTTGTGTACCGTCATAATCCATTATCTTCATTTCACTGTCTTAAAGTTATATTCAACAAGCCCCCTGTGATTTCAAAACCTTTTTCCTTCATTGTATGTGTTGTAGGTGCTTTTTTACTTCACTGCATGTGTTGTAAGAATGTTTTTCCTTCATTGCATGTGTTGTAGGAACTTTTTTCTTTCAATCAATATGTTGTAGTAACTTTTTTCCTTCACTACATGTGTCATAGGAACCCTTTTCCTTCACTATGTGTTGTAGGAACGTTTTTCCCTCGCTACATGTGTTGTAGGAAACTTTTTCCTTCACTGCATGTGTTGTAGGAACTTTTTAAACTCACTGCATGTATTGTAGGAAATTTTTTCTTTCATTGCATCTTATTATAGATGTACTTTGGAACTTTCTATCCCAATTGCATTAATATTTTCACTTTCATTGTACAATCAAGTTTTTTTCACTCATTGTGTATGCACATACATATGTAGTCGTGGTTTTTACCCTCGACTGCATTCCTTCCTACATGCAATTTCATATGTAATCAAAGCTTTTAGCTCTCACTGCATACATTATATTGATGCTATATTTTGTAGTTGACGTTTTTAACACCGATGACACATTTGATTACAATTGCATATAAACATTGTGTTGTTACAATATGTTGTCAGGGTCTTTAACCCCAACAACACATGACATTACACAACTTTTTGCACTATGTAATCATAACCAAAAGTTTCGATTACACCTTATTCCTCACACAAACTAGTGTAATTCAAAATTTTGGTTTCAATTACACATTGCACTTCACTTTGCGAAGGTAAACAGAAATGCAATTGGGACCACTACTGATTTTCACTACTAATCTCAATCAGCATGAGCTTGTATGTTGTTAATGATTAAAGTACATTTCTTTTGTTCTTCTGAATTACATTCATATGCTTAAGGTGAAGAAAAAAAGATTATAGATGTTTCTGTACACTGTAAAAATGCATAAATTAAGTAAAGATTGCAAGGAGTTTTCAGAACAATAATCTAATTTATGATACAAATGAATAAAGTCTTACAATGTCTCACACAAGTCGTGAGACTAACCCTTATTATGAAGATGAAAAGAAAGAACAATATAAGAAACATTTACATCTGTAGATGCTAAAAAGTAAAGGAATAAGAAGTGTAGGGTGACTTGTCATCGCCTAATGACGAGTAGGTGTTGAGTTGTTGTGTTTATCTCTATCCTTTTGCTTGCCTTGTGTCCAGCTTTAGCATCCTTGTTGCTCCTGAAATACCTGCATTTGAGAGAAGAAATGACATTAGATCTCATAGATCTAATAAATGATGGGTCATCACACACTGCATATACCCACATCTAAAAACATATAATATATTCCACATATGTATAATAACAACTAGTGTTCATGATGTCTGAGAGAAACAAGAAGTACCAAAGCAAAATTCATATACATTTTTTTCTAACGTGTTTGCTTCATGTGAAGAAACATGTTTAATCATTTATAGTATGTGGGGAAAATGGGCTCCCACAAGGGTTGAGCCATGTGTGCTATAGGATAGCAAAAGAACTATTACAAGTATAAGAACAACATGAAGGCCATTACATAGATGTGCAATATACAGTGAGGAACATAATTCTAAAAGAAAATGTGAGCCAAAAATGTATCAAGGTATCATGCTTCTAGTTATTCAATGACAGTTATGAATGGATAGTAAACAATGACGCTGTAATATAATGACATTAATCTTCATGGAGCATCATTTTTAGTAGATAATTATACTGAGTTCAGATTGAAGAACTGTGTCTAGTTTTATGATCAGATAGTGACCTTATTGATTGCAAATAGCGGAAGCACACCCTGCAACAGAGTGAGCAATAATCATAAAGGACATAGTGAAGTGACATCTACCAATCAATATAATGGCAGTGGCTAGCAATGGTATCAATATCAAGTCACAAGGATCAGCAGTGGGGTATATGAAGTAAGTGCCAGAGAATATCATGAACAACATGTTCAGCAATAGCTTAAGTAATCAAAGAATAAGGCATTTCTTACATATGAACATGAAGTTTCAGAAACAACATGAGAAATATTGAATAGTGAGCATCCAATGTCTTGTGATTACTGTAAATGAGGTACAATGCAACTGTCGTGATGTTACGATGACAATGAATTCAATCATCTTGCAAACCAAAATGAAATAGATGGTGTATATAATAGTTCAAATGGAAAATGCTACCATATCAGAGTATAGCTATAGTTGTCATGTCCAACACAGAGTGTCATAACAGCTATAAAGTATGTTCCAATCAATGTTGAAGGGATCAGTGACTGATAAAGAGCAGTGTCATTTAATGGAGTAGCAATATCCTATGAGGATCATGCGACACTATCATTTGACTAGAAGCAACTGATAGAAGAAATAAAATAAGAGGGCAAAGACAATAAGATATATCATAGTAGTAAAATACAATCTTCAGAACAAAAGGGCAATTAAAAATGCTATTTTTTTACAATAGGAAGATAGTGTCATTATGAAC
Source organism: Thuja plicata (assembly GCA_018584345.1). Taxonomy (NCBI): domain Eukaryota; kingdom Viridiplantae; phylum Streptophyta; class Pinopsida; order Cupressales; family Cupressaceae; genus Thuja; species Thuja plicata. Next base: position 2,674,543 of record MU227386.1, on the reverse strand, counting down.
ATAAGTAAATATTGGTACCATGACAAAGGTACAATGTGCAAAGCATCCTAATGGAGCATGAACAATGAACACACAAGTTTCAAAGAAGAGGAGGCTCAAGAAGCCCTAATTTTCCATTTTTCTCTTGAAAGTTTTAAAATGTCAATATCAGAGCAAGCCACAATTTAAATCTGAACCCTCATTTCTTTCTACAACAATGCAGAATGACAAGAAATCAACAATAACAAATCAATTTGGAGCCACAAAAAATATATTAATGAAAATTACAGAAGTGCCCACACAAATCTCAAAAGTTTCATATGTATACAAAGATCAAAGGCCCTAAGATGTTGTCAAAATACCCATTCAATGCTTAACCCTGTTAGGAGTTTAGAAAAACATCGTTAGGTGCTACTCGATTAAGGGATTTACCTTAGGCATGTTAGAATCTTTACCCTATTAAGAGTAGCCTTCTTAGAGGACTTACACAAGCTAATGTATCACCTTGTTAGAGGATTTACGATAAAGATCTGTTAGGATCTACCCTATTAAGGGATTTCACCCACTGTAACTGTTAGGGAAAAACAACAACAATAATGATTGGCAAAATAGCACTACCTTTGCTTGATCAGATCCACTAAAGCACACAATATCTTCTATCCATACTTAAATCTTCCCTGGCTTGATCATAACATGCACCTTGAACTATTAAGCCCACTGCCTTAATCAAACCCTAAAATGAAGTTACAAAGCATTATGCTCAAATCCTATGCGCCAAACAATAAAATGAAATGTACAAAACAGATTTCCAAGACCATGTCAACCTACACAACGATTTACATATGAAATTGAGCCAAAGAGTCAAACATGTTTTGACCATACACAAACTTACTCTAGAATCTTATCCACGAGATAATATCGAACAATGTGATTCTAGATCATCACCTACAATCATGAATACACGTCACCAGATCATGACTCATTCATCGTTAATCACCACTGCATTGATACCGATCTCCGATACAAGATCTACCATCGGTAGCACAAGAACACAAACACTTAACCTGTTGAATAACATTGTCTCTGCTCATTGATCACTTATCTTTCCCACCGGTTACTCAAAGTAGTTGTGATTGTAGTTGTAGCATCTGAAAAATGTTAACTACCATATCCTATGACCGCGCCACAAGATACATCATAGATTTGAGAAGAAATCCAAATCATCTATCACCTATCATTAATTATTCTAATAGTTGTATTGTTATACTCCATTTGATTACAAATCTCACATAAACTTACTTCAACAGTAGTGGTCATGCATTTGACATCTAGAGACATGCCTAAGTCTCCCCTAATGATAGAAACCACTTAAATTCACTAAAATTCATCATTCATCACAAATATGCTTGAAAACATACTAAGAGCACAAAGTCAATAGTTGACATCAATGACAGTATAATATCTGATCATCGTGTAATTAAATCACTATGTCATCACCAAAACACACTTACCATCACTACATCAGATATGCCAACATATACAGACAAAAAACACATAGAAAGATGCATATCGGAAAAGCCCTAATAGAGATAGATCAAAATGGGACCATGTCCAGAATAATGGAGACATGTATCACAAAGGGTCACAACATTCCTCAAAAAATAGAGATATTGGGTTTCATTTTTTCAAATTGAGTATAAAACAACCAGATTTTTATCATTTCTTTCATGATTAGAGCTCACATGCATAGAAATTTGATGTACCTATAAAATCTTTAGCAAAAATCCTAAATCCCAGTCAAAGCCTTAGTTTTCTGTAGGATGGCAACGCCCAGACTAGCAAACAAATGAAGTGTAAAATGAAAGATGTTTAGGGTTTTCAAAACCTAATATCACTGTGGTAGCCAGTGCATATTTCCTTATGTTTTGTTGAAAATTTTAATCTCCACGAGTACTTGTATTAGGATTTTAAGCCTCATGTAATATAAGGAGTTTGATGAATAGAGGCCTTTACTATTAATAATATAACAAAGTACAATATTCACAAAAAAAGCTTAGGGGATAAAAAATCACCCCACGAAGTGTCACTCGGCATCATGTTGGAATAAAACAACTATTCATAAAAAAAAACATATAAGAAACCCTCAGGCTGCAAGAGCAGTAGTAGAAGAGGGTGAAGGATCTTTATCATTTTGATTGCCCAAAATAGTAGGCCCAGGGGTCTCGTCAGGAAGCGACCACCCATCATCAGCTTCATTTTCTTTCACCATTTCTCCTTCCTCCCGCCTGGGAGAAATTGCCAGAGCCAGGCGGGGGATTTTATCAGCAAGGGCGGGATGCCACACAGGAATAGTGGTCAACGACCGAGAAGTAGTAGAGGCAAGCACCGGTGGCTAGCCAGAAGTAAAAGCCCCCCTATTGGGAGGGGAGGCAGAGTGGCGGTGCAAAGAGTGCGGTGTTATGGATCGCCTTGCCGAGGTACTCCTGCTATGATGCCGACCCCGGGGTGGCGTGCGATCAGCAGAGAGAGAGTCCAGTGGCACATGAGCAATAGTACATGGGGAATTACCCCAATGTTGCAACATCTCCTGCAAGTGTGCGACCTCAAGGGCCACCTTGTCAGCTTGAACTTGAATCTGCATCATGACATTATTACATAAACAAGCCTTAGCATAGAGAGAAACATTGACATCCAAAAAGTTGTGAGTAAAAATAACAACATTGCGGTCTTTCCATAAGGAAAACAAAATCTCCATCCTAAAAGTATGCCAAATCTGGGTATACTGGGAAGGAATTTTGGGAGAGTCACCAAGGAGAGCCATATGCCAAGAGAAGGGTTCGGGTCGAAATGACATAAATAAACTATGAATCCAACTCCATTAATTCTAGGCCCGATAACAAAACCAAAAAATATGCATAATGGACTCAGAATGTCCACAAAAAGGGCATTTAGGATCAGGCACACCTAAGTGTCGAAGCTGAGCTCCTAAGGGTAAACCTTGGTAGAGGAGACACTAGGAAAACTGAGCAATTTTGGGTTCAGTGATAGCAACCTAAATAGTGCGGAAATGCCAGCTCCAAGTCTTCTAGGAAGAAGAGATATGCCAACGATGATTGAGAGAATACACCATGGGGAAATGGGGCACAAGCCAAGAATAATCAAGTTTGGGTTTGTAGTTGGTAAATGGCATATCAGGGTACCATTTCCAATCTTTCCACCAAGGTTTAACTGACTGAATTCCAAGTTTGTGTAGGAGATGCGACAGAATAGAAGATACAAGCAAGTCAAAAGTCTGACGGTCTGGGCAAGTGAGCCGGAATTGAATCTGGAGATCATCCCAAGAGCGAAGACTCATGGTAGTGCTGGAAAACAAATCCTTGGGCATTTGAATGCCTCATTTGTGAAAATGAAGAGCACTAATCGCCTGGATTCTGGCCAGAGGAAACCCTTGTGCAAAAAGCGGGGACCACCAAATATTCTACTAATTGAAAGAAAGCCCATCCCTGAAGCCATTTCCAACCCAGTGAAGCCAAGATTTGACAGCTTCCCAGGCTCTCCAAATACTTTTGGAAACAAAATTACCTTGGATTTGAATAGGGTATTTCATAACTAGGAGGGTTTGAAAGCCAATCCCTTTCCAAGTTGGTTTGTGCAGAGGAAACCCAGAAGAAATGCAATGGAAAAGAAAGACTTTCCAAGCCTTAGTGCCTGTGAGACAATGCACGATCCATTTTGCACAAAGGGACAAAACCTGTTTTTGGGTATCAAGTAAGCCAAGCCCACCAAAGGTCTTGGGGAGACAACAAAATTCCCAAGCAACTCTATAAAAACCATTGTGATCAGCACCAGAGGCCCAAAGAAAATCCCTTAACAATTTTTTGAGCTTCTTGTAGGAAGCCTTTGAAGGGGCCCAACGGGAAGAATAGTAAACATGAGTAGCAGTCAGAACCTTGGAATAGATCTTAAATTTTCTAGCAAGCGAGAGTAGCTTGGTAATCCAATAGGTAAGCTTTTTTTCAATTTTAGTTAGCACGACATTCCATAGTTCAGTAGAAGTAGCTTGAAACGCAAAAGGAATACCAAAGAAGCAAAAAATTTCCCCATGTTGAATCCTGGACCAACCAAACTGGGAAAACCAGGGCGGGTCAGGAAGGGAAGACTGCCTATAGCACAAGGTTTTATGCCACTAAATGGCCGAGCCCAAGGCCAGACAGAAAGTGTCTAAACATTGCAAGGCTGCCTTGATATTTTCTTCATCCTCAATAAGAGTGAGAAAAGAATCATCGACAAAATGGCCATTAACCAGTTGTTGTGTGGTATTGGGAAGAGAAATTCCATGAACATTGCCTAGAGAAATTGAATGAGCTAACAAATAGCCAAATCCCTCGGCAGCCAGAACATATAAGGCAGGAGAAAGAGGGCATCCTTTCCATATGGATCTGTAGAGCCCAAACGAGGAAGATTGCCTGCCATTAATGGTGATGCAAGCAGAGGCATCCCTGAAAAGCATCTGCACAGATTGAAGAAATATGGGGCCAAAACCTAGAGCGTGAAGCATAGCAAGAATAAAAGGCCATTCAATACGATCATAAGCTTTAGAAAAATCAATCTTAAGAAAAAGGGCTTTCTGTTGTGACTTACGAGCACATTCCATACCTTCCCAAACTGCAATGATATTGTCCAGAATATATCTGGACTTAATAAAGCCAGTTTTCTCTGGCTGAACAATTTGAGGGAGGATGTGACGAATCTTGAGATCCAATGCCTTAGCGATGATCTTGTATGAGACATTAAGAAAGGTAATAGGCCTCTAATTGCAGATATCCTCAGGATCCCCAGCTTTAGGGATGAATTTAATGTTGCCTTGATTGATAATTTCTCCCAGAGACTGGGAGTGATATGCCTCAAGGTAGACCTGGTGTAAATTAGGACCGATGGCATCCCAGAGTGTTTTATAAAATTCACAGGGAAACCCATCACAACTTGGAGCTTTGTCATCAGCCATGGCGAAGACAGCTTCCCAGAGATCTTGCAAGGTAAGAAGCTAGTCACAGAAATCTCACTAGGAAGGTGAGACACATTGAGGCACAACAGCTATGCAACCTGCAAGAGCTTGCTCACTTGCAGGAGAAGATCCTTGAGTGGCAAAAACTTGTTTGTAATGAAGAACAAAAGCTTGTAGAACATTAGGAAGCTCAGTGAAGAGAGATTGACCCTCTTTGATCTTGGTTATGCCCACATTAGTGTGGCAGGCACGGAGGGCCACAAAAAATTCTTTGGAGGCCTGGTCTCCAACCTTTAACCAGTGCAATCTAGCCTTGATCTGAGCACCTTTGGCAACATAATTGTCTATAATTTTCTTTTGGTGTCGCAACTGGGCAAGGTGAAGTTGCAAACTCTGATTAAACAGATCAAGGGATAAGGTCTCTATGGTAGCACATAGAGCTTTGGTGTTTGCATCATAGGATTGACGGTAGTAGATGGCAAGCTGTCTACCATAAATGCACAGAAATCATGTCATACGTCAGATGGCATCATTCCACCATTGAATCCAGCCAGGCGATTGCAATGGCCAAGGCTCAAGGTTCCAAACCTGACAAATGTGGACCATCATGGAAGCATGATTAAGAATGGAAGTATTAAAAAAGAACTAAGTGGTGGGAGGCAGTGCCTTAGCTATCTGCCAATCAATATTAAATTGAATGGGGAAGTGATCTGACAAGGTCACATCAACAAGAGGAGTAACCGGCAAGGCTTGTTTTTCAGAAAAAGAGAAAAAAGACTGTGTTGTAATCATGGCATGATCAAGCCATTTGTGAATTCTGTCAAAAGATGCTCTAAAATTAGACCACATGTGCCAAATGCCATCAGTTCTATGGCGACCAAGATTGGGATCAAAAAGGCCTAATTTATTACGCATGTAGTACTAGGCTTCCCATTCACCAGCTATCCATCGAAAAGGTAGAATGCCATCTTTGTCAGAAGCCACCTCAACCATATTAAAGTCACCACAAAAAATCCAAGTTGCTGGTGGTAGAGAATCCGCAAGCCAATGCCAGAGATGAGATCTCTCAACAACATCATTGGGAGCATAAACATTTACTATGCCAAAAGAATGATTCTCAATAATAAAAGTGGCCCAAATAGATCGTTGCATGGGATCTGAACCATGATTGATTAAGAAAGAATGCCAATGAGGAGATAGGAGAGTAACAACTCCACCTCAACTAGCTTCGTGTTGAGAACAAAGAGAAAGGCTTTTTGGCCAAATAAATTTGCAAGAAGCATCGAGAAAAAACCAAAAATTTTAACTTCCTAGAGGCATAAAACATCCAGATGACTAACACGACGATGAACATCTCTGACATAATACTTTCTAGGAAGGTCTGTCTGACCCCTAACATTCCATGAGATGTACTTCATGTAAAAACAATGTCATCCATACCATCACCTTCCCCAAGGGACGCAAAAATATTTGATAAATAAGCAAAGTTAGTCCCAGGAGGCTACATGGAAACATTTATGCGCTTGTCGGACATACCCTCCTGAGCAGCCTCAGCACGCCCTTCAGGGCTGGAAGAGCGGCGAAAGGCAGAGGGAGTGGAAATCATGGAAGCTGCCTGAGGTGTGTGAACCCAAAGAGGTTGCTACCAGAATCCAAAGTCTCTTTCCCTTGCTGGCCAGGGTTTGAAACATTCTCAGCATGAGAAGCAATGTGAGGCACTATAGGAGGTGGCGGATGACGAATGGAAGTTGAAGAAATAGGTTTAACCTATTTGTTCTTGTGGCCAACTATTACCCAGTCATCCTTCTTGGTGTCCTCCTTTTTACCAGTATCAATGAGCCATAAACCAGAATCCTTAGGAGGAGGTTTGGGTCAAGGAATTTCCAAAGGGCAGTCCTTGATCTTGTGCTCTGCAGATTGACAATGATAACAAGTGTTGGGAAGTTTGAGGTAAAGCACCTTCTGAGAGAAGATAGATTCACCAACCTGAATCTCAACAGTTTCTTTAAGATCATGGGAGAGGTCGACTTCAATACAGAGCCTCTTTTGAGGCCAAGGATTGAAAAAATGGTCGTGCTCGCTACAAATAACCCTACCTAGCTTTTGCGCAATGGCATGCATGAAAGGCCAACAAGGTAGAGGAAGACTGAGAAACTCAACCCACACAGGGACTTTTAGTTTCTTTTCATCAGAGACAGAAAAGTCTCGAGACCAACGCTAGAAAAATAAGAGGGAAGCCATAATATTCCAGGGTCCTTTGGAAAAAATAGCATCCACATGAGTGGGATTGGAAAAGAGAAACAAAAAGAAACCTTTGGTGAGACTCTGAATGTCATCCAGATGGATTCCATGAGGAGTCCAGGTTTTCGCCACCCAATCCTTAATCATGTTTTCAGGAGGGTTGTGACCCAGAAAGTAACCAATAAGAGTATGCGTTTCAAGCCAAGAACATGCATCATAAAACTCATGAATGGGAAAAAAAATAGTAGGCTGAGACATACCTCATGGAACACTTTGGGAACAAACTTGCAAGGTCTCTTGCTTGGAGGCACCATTGTTATCCGTCACCAAAACAACACCAGCATCAATTGCTGGGATAATGGTGGTCGGGGCCATAAATACTAAGCTTTTTCCCATAGTAAATGTGGTTTGAAAGGAAAGGAGGGCTCAGAATAGCAACGCGACCCTAAACCATAGCAAAGCAAAATAACCGAGACATCAAATTTTCGTAATATAAGGAGTTTTCATAATTTATATTTTATAATAATTATTATTATGTAATACATCTTATGTTAATAATTGATATCATAAGATATATTATTATTTTTCCTTGGTGTATATATATAATTGATGTAATAAATATTTATTCCATGATGCACTTTAAGTCACGTGGATAAATATTAAATTTAAAAAAAATGCTAAATGGAGATGAAAACATGTGCTATTTAATTCAAACAGGTTGACTGTAATTGATGGAGACTGCCTCATTTGTAGGGGGGTTATTAGACTTGGTTAAAACATTGTGAGAGAATTTAGGAAGTTGGAGAAGATTTAGGAGGTTTTTGTGACCTTTTAAAGCACTTTTGAGAGCATTTTCGAGGGTTTTTAGCTTGCCTTAATGGAGGACTTGGTCAAGTTTGATCATTTCACCATTGTTGATCACTTTTGGAGATGGAATTGCATGATGGATTTGGTGTTTTTTGTTACATCCAACCCAAGGTGTTTCTAGAGCCTTTTTTGGTGGAGCCACTTGGAGCTTTGTACATAGTGAGTTTTGGTAACTCATTTTTAATTAGTTCTCATTTGATACATTTTTATGTTTTTAGTGTCTTGTGTTGAATCCTTTAACAATTTATGAGCATTTTTTTTTGTAACTTAATTGGACACATGAAACACAGTGACAATTTTTTGGAGATAAATTACTGAGTTATTTTTCCATCTTTATCCATCTATCTTTTGTCTATAATTTTGGTGGTTTTGATCAAAATTACTAGTGAATGCTTGATTCCTTGTGATTTTTTGTCTCATCTTCAATACCTTTTGTAGAGAAGAACATTTCTTGCAGGTTATAATTTGTGTTTTAAGGCAGGTCTTTTAAGGTGTGAAATCTCTTTTCCTCCTAACGGTCTATTACTAGAACCTTTTTATTAAATATTTATCCAGGGATGTATAGGGGTGAGTTGTGAAGCTCTTTAACTTAGTCATTTTAACCAAGAACTTGGTTATCTCGGTCTTCATGGTCCTAGTTCAAATCTTTGGTGCATCACCCTGTAGGGTAGTTTTCAATTTCCTATCTCTTTCTAACCATTTTCCCAGCAAGGTTTAGTTTAGGTGAAGTACCAGATAGGAGTCGGCCTTCTCTAGTGATTCACTCCAAGTTTTAGGTGACCCACTGCCTAGGAGTGTTAATTCCACATTTCTCTAAAAAACTAAGTTCTGCTTCTTAGCATAGGGTGCAATTTTGAGAGATAATTGTTTTTGGCACCCCTAGTGGGATAGTTTGGATTGTTTTAGTCCAAGAGTTTTCCATGCATTATTGTTTTTGGTGTGTAGAACACTAATATAGTCCTTCAAGAGGTAGAAAAGTAACACACTTGGTGACATTGGGAAAACATCTACTAGTTTCGAGTAGATAAAGTGTTGAAGCATGACTTACCATCCTCCTTTTCATGAAAGTGTTTCCAATGTCTCATCTTACTTGCCATATCAAAGCAGCTATACTACTGATTTATTGTAAAATAGCCCCATTACAACAAATGCCCAGCAAGTTCCATATACTTTCCACCCACCCACCCCTTCTCAAGCTTTATGGAAGCCTATAAATGCACATCAAAAACCCCAAGAAACCCATTTTAATCTAAATCGGCATGCGTGTTCACAGAATCATTTTCATCATGCTAAAAACATGAGTGTCATAGATGACATTGTATCAAACTTCCAAGATTGGATGAGGTGTATTGGCAGGAAATATGAGTGTAGCTTGCATCATGATGGTTGGACCTACCAAGATTATCACAACCAACAAGAGATGAAGTTGCAAACAAGGAAGTATGAAGAATTTATTGCAAGTGAATTAGCTATAAAAGAAGAGAAATGAGGCTATTACTTGCACGAGTTCAAGAGATAGAGGCTCAGTCAAAACCTTGTGTTCCTAGTGTTATACCAATATCATTTGAAGTAGTGAGACAACTTGTGAAAGAAGTAGTTCCAAAGTACAAATTTGCAAATTTTAAGCAAGGTCAGATTCTATACTCCTCTAGTAAGCCTGGTAAATTTGAAAATCCCAGTTTTAGGAAGTTTCCTTCAGTGCAAAAGAGCATAGTCCCTATAAAAATTGGTCCATCACTTCTCCAAAGAAGTTGTTACAAGAGCCCTCTTTCCTTATAGAATCCCATTCAACAAATTCCTTCCCAAATCCATTCTTTGGAGAAGGGACTCCTATCTTCAATGTAGTAAGCTTCAACGAGGACTAGCCCTCATATGAAAACAAATTAGAATTGATGTAGGATAATGGTGGGCATGATAGTTCAGAACAACAAGTGTGTGAGATAGAAGAAGCTGCTAAGTAGGACGTGCTAACAAATTTATTTGATGAGCTTCCTAGCTATTTTGAGCAGGATGAGGGGGTGACTATCTTTGAAGCATTCACATTGACAGCAAGAGAAGAGGTTATTAAAAGAGAAGATGTCATGGTTTGGATTGATGAACTACCCTCTTTTGTTGAGCAAGATGAGGAAGATGAGATTCTAACCACATTAGCATAAAGTATGTAGCAGCCAAATGATCAAGATAAAGAAGCTGAAAAAAACCTCAAGGAAGAATATTTTGATAGTATTATAGAGGATTTTTGTGTCAATATTGTGCCAGTTATTCCTAAGAGCCTTCCATGAATTTATAGCTTTGATGAGTTATTAGTTTTCCTAACAGAAGAGGATGGTCCTCTGACCATGGAGGAGAAATAAACATGAAAATCATGATGAACTATAACTGATTGAATGTTTGAAGATGTTAAGTTGATGATCACCAAGCTACCAAAAGTTAATGCAAGACATTAAATCAGTTAATGTATTATATTTTCATTGATGTCAGCTTGATATAATCTGATTGGTTATATACAAAGTTTCAAAGACTTTATAGAACCAGGGGGATAAATATTATATTTTTAGTAATGCATAAAAGATCAGTATTCACTAAGTGACTACAAACACCGATGGGTAGTGCACCCCGACAGACAGAGAAACCTGAGAGGAAAGTCACAGTGTTGCCCGAGCAAGAAAACCGACAAGCATTATCAACGAGAAAAAGCACAAGCATTACTGATGACTAGTACTTCACAGTGATTCCTGACAGACAGATAACCTCAATGGACACACAACCCCAACAAATAGAAAACCCCGATGGAGATACCCGAGGAGAACTGAAGTGTTGACCAAAGCTAGAAAATAGTCAAAACATCGAAAGGAACTGAAGTTCAGAAATGACAAAATAATTAGATGGCAAGAGCTAAAGAAGGAGTTAACTGGTTGTTAATATTGTTTTTATCACCAAGTTAAAACTAGAGATAAGTAAACGGTTTAAAGTTGTTTATTCCAGTTGTCAAAGAGAAATCTACAGGATAAAATTGAAGAAAATATTTAAAGCAAGATTGGCTAGAATTGCAGATCATGCCAAGAAAAATAAATTCAAAAATTGAGAAATGGTGAAATCATGTCTATAAAGAGACAAGCTAATTCATTGTGAATTAAGGGGTGAATAGAGAAGAAGGATGCTGGAGAGAAACTGGTGAAGAAAAACTTCATACAGTCCTGATCAATCAAGTTGAGGAAAGAGATAAAGATTTCTGCGGACAATGAGAAATAGAGAAGCACAACATCACCAAGCAGAAAGAAGTGGAGAAAAGGTATTGAAAAGATAAATTGATTAGAAAGGTATCATGAGCTTACAATAGATCTAAAAATCTACAAAGTATAGTTTCATATGTGAACAGACCATTTACTTTTTTGATTTAACCATTGGATCAGAAAGTCTCTTAACCAAGTAGGACTTAACAATTCTTTCTATATTTAGATACATCCCAAGGAGTATCAAAAATTTTGGTTGTGAAGATAGCATGAGATGCTAGATACCAATTGAAAAACTACACTGGGTTTGGTCATAAAATGTAGCATAGAGATGCCCAATATCAAGTGACAAACTATTCTATTTAAATCCTCTAACAAGATCACACCTAACAGTGTGTGTGTAACCTTTAACAAGGTTGGCTCTTCACCGATCTCACTTCAGAAGAGTGAAAATTTTGGTTTATCGGTCCCAAGTAGTTTTTCCCTTAACAGGGTTTCCACGTTAAAAATCTATGTGTCAATGTATTTATGAGTCATTACTTTAGTGTTTTGCATTACACATAACTAATATGGATTGATCGGTATACACTAAGTAATTTAATGCATTTAAATAAATGAAAGACTCCTAATTGGAAAATAGGAAGAATAAGGTTTAACAGTGAACTTTGAGCAGTAGTTATTTGTTAAGATTGTTTGAAGATATTCATCTTGTAGGAATGAAGATAACTAGAGGCTTATAATTGTGGTAATAATTTTTTGGGTTAATTTATTGGAAAAAAATTTAGGCCACTGATTCACCCCCCCCCCCCCCCCTCTCAGTTATTCTAACAATTGGTATCAGAGCTTGTGTGCTTAGAAGGAAGGTTTCAAGACCTAAGAAAAAGATCACAAGATGAGCAAACGAGATGTGCCCAAGTTGAAAAAGGACAACTTTGCATCATGGAAAAGTATAATAAGACTCCACCTATCAGGTATTGGAAATTATGTTGTTCAATACTTAGATACTAAATTTGTGTTACCTACAGGACCTCAAACACTTGAGAAATTAAGAGAAAAGCATGAGCATAATTACATGATGATAGAGCTTTCTTCCTCTCTCTCCGATGCTGAATTTGAAGATGTCAAAAACTACACCTCTGCAAAGAAAATGTGGGACAAATTGAAGTTGGTACATGGAGGAGATGCTAATGTACTAAGAGCTAAGGCAGAAAGCCTTGTTGGAATTATATTGAGATGACATACTAAGAGGGGAGGGGTGAATCAGTACCTCTAAAACTTTTCTTGGTTAGCCCATTAACCCTTAGTCATCAGTTTGTAATTTATCTTATCTAACTGTTCATCTTTCTCTATGCATATGTAATCATATCATAC
>MU227386.1:2636643-2647097 GCA_018584345.1 Thuja plicata | reverse complement strand
TCTAAAACTTTTCTTGGTTAGCCCATTAACCCTTAGTCATCAGTTTGTAATTTATCTTATCTAACTGTTCATCTTTCTCTATGCATATGTAATCATATCATACATTTTTTTTAGTATGTAACCATAATAGAAACATTCATGAAAATAGATAACACATGACACAAGATATGATATCGTAGAAAACTCCTGTTAAGGAAGTAAAAACTGTGGTGGGGATTGCTACCCACAAGACTTCATTATCTACAAATAAGAAGGGGCCGGTTAAGGCTTACAATTGGTCACTTCTGATGACCTACCCTATTAGGAGTATTAAAATGGAGACTTGTTAAGATCTACTTTGTTTGAAGCTTTAGCAACACTATTAAGTGTGCACTCTGTTAAGAGATTTGGAAAGAGAAGTTAAGTCCACCTTCTACAAAAGGATTTTAGATGTGATGCACTTGTTAGAATGCAACTACATAAGTCTTTGATCTGATGATAAATGCAATCTTCAATTGCTGATAACACATCCTATAAAGCTTCATACATATAAGTAATCATCCTTCCATGATTGAATAATACCTTTATCTGCTCGTCGGTAGCCTCTGTGTGTTCTTGATAACTGATGTACTCTGTTTCTGATCTTTGCATGAATTCTACCTTCTTCTCTTTTGATGCTCTTCGTGGCTATCAATAATAAATAATTCATATCCTCACAATTGAGTATGAACATCTATTTATACTAGTTTAGGTTCAATACTTGATTCATGCATCGCAAGTTAACTCTAGATCCAAGGTATACAACTTGACCTTGATCTTTAGTTAGATATGCTTTAGATCCGTTAGGATGCTTTAAAGCATTTACATAAAGCTTGTATGACCATCAAATTATTATTTAAAACAAAATAAAACTCTATAAATAGAATTACATTGCTTTATTCGTTTTGTAAAAATCAGATCCACAATTTGCGGGTTCTTTATCTGTCTGTCGGTTCTGATGGTCAGTTTTCTTGGTCGTCGGTGTTCCTTTCTTGAACTTGTCATCGGGTATGCCTTTTCTATTTCTTGTTGGGTTAGTTCTAAAAATTGTGGTCGTCGGTGATGCTTGTGGTCACCGGTGATACTTGACACTTTTGAACATAGCATTTTTCACGACCTTGAGTTCTGTCGGTTATGCTTGCTGTTCATCGGTAATGATTTAGTTTGCTGGTGATCTCTGTCAATGTTTTTCACTAAGTGTACTAATGGAAAAATAATGTCATCAATCCTAAGAGGTAAATTTGATGACCTAAGAATGAGAGAAGGAGAAAATATCACTCAGTACAGCTTCAGAATAAAAGAGGTATTCAATGCTATCTGAGGAGTTAGAGGCATACTTGAAGAGGAGACAATGGTAAGTAAAATCGTAAGAACCTTACTGCCTATATATACTATTAGAGTATCTGCTATACATGAAATGAGAGCAGTTGCAAACAATAATGTTACTCTAGATAGTCTGATTGGTAGACTGATTTCATTTGAGATGAATAATTTTGACAATGGTGTCTTACCATCTATTTCTTGTCTGCATTTAAATCTTCTTTGAAAATAAGTAATTCAAGTCATAAACACACTATTAGAAATTATAGTGAAAGTGATAGTGATGACCAAGATCTTGATGAGGTTTAAGCACTAATGGCTAGAAGATTGCAGAGAAGCAAAGGTAGATATTGTATAGTCAGAAAATGGAAGCACTTCCATTGTAGACTAGTTTAGCCTTTCGAGTAAGTGGTTTGGGGTCATGTCAAGTGCCTTGAATGGGTCTTTGACTTGGACCTAGGTTTTTCCCCTGTTCTGCCCCATTTACCACTTTTTCTAGCATGTTTCTAGCATCCTAAACTGCAAACTGGGATTTTGGCCTCAGGGTCAAGGTCGACCTCAACCTTGACCTAGATCAGAATCAACATTTTTTTGACATAGGGTTCAAATTCTAGATTTCTAGGGTTCCCAGATCTTAGGCTTCGAAAAAGTTTAATTCCCGCTTCCAGGTCGGTTGTTTCGGTCTTTGAAGCAACGATTCTTAAATTATATTTAATATAGGTCCACTTCTAAAGGTATAGGTCTAATGGTAATTTAATTCTCCTATTTAGTCCTCTCTAGAAGATTGTGCCCTGGATTGGTATATAAGGAAGCCTTCTCCTCTCATTTTCTATAACCATCATCAAGCATAATCATAAGCGCTCAAGACTTGAAGAGACAAGCTAAGAAGCAAGATTTGAAGAAAGAATCTAATCTCAAGCATTCAAGCATCCAATTCATTAAGGAGATCCATTGGTAGCCATTGAAGGATTCAAAGCTCTTTGGATCCCTCTTGTTGAATATTTCTTCATCCACATTCCTCCAAGCCTCTTCCTCTTCCAAGATCCATTAAAGATTGGTGTTCAAGATTTACAAGCAGTTGATTTGAGATATTCTACATTCTAAATTCTGCATTCTACATCCATTTGGTGCATACATACTTGTGGATCCATGAATTTGAATCCACCACAAGGGCTTCTATACAAGCAAGGTGAACTTATTTATTTACTTTGTTTACTTATGCGATTTCAATTTGATTACAAGGTTAATTCTAAAATTGGGGTTTGACCAAGGAAACCCCCCCAACAAACAAACCATTTTTCTTGCAGGTATAGGTTTGGGACAGAAAATTAAAGTTCAGATCTGGATACCCTTTTAGGCAAACTTTTGGGATCTATGAACAGATTTTTTGTCAGAGCTGTGCAGGTCAAGGTCAAAATTTTGGGGTCAAGGGTGACATTTTAGGGTCAAGGTCGACATTCTGTTCAGGGTTAGAATCGGAGGTTGATTCTGCCCTAGGTCAGAATCAGAAATTTTGGGTCAAGGTCGACATTTACGTGAGGGTACAAATCGAAACTATGTCAAAATGGAAAATGATTTCTGGGTTTTGTAGATCTTGCAGTTTCAATTCCAGTCTATGGAAATCAACAGGTTTTTAGACCGTCTGACAGGGTTTTCAGCAGATTTTTTTTAGTGGTATGTATTTTACTCCACTATTCTTTGCAAATATTTCTAGATGTACACCCCTTATCAATTACAATTAAATGTAAGTGGATAATATGTGCATAGGGACACTTCTATGAGAAAATCTCCATTATTCTAAATCCTATCTATATTTTCTATCTTACAGATACAAAGGTAAATTACCACTTGTTGTTAGTAATAAATGAGAGGGGGGGTGAATATGTGGCCTCAAAAATATTCCAATTAATCAAACCAAAAATTTAGTACCAAAATATTAAGCCTCTATTTATCTTCAATCCTATAAGATGAATGCCTTCAAATATACTTATTAAATAACTACTACTCAGAGTGCTTTGTTAAACCTTATTCTAAATGTTTACCGAATAACAGTCTTTCAATTTACTGAATGATAGTAAATATCTTAGTGTATACTGATCAATCCAGATTAGTTATGTGTAATGCAAAATACTAAAGTAATGACTCATAAACACATTGACACATGGATTTTTAACGTGGAAACCCTGTTAAGGGAAAAACCACCTGGGACCGGTAACCCAAAATTTTCACTCTTCTGAAGTGATCTCGGCGAAGAGCCAACCCTGTTAAAGGTTACAAACACATTGTTAGGTGTGACCTTGTTAGAGGATTTAAAAGATTAGTTTATCAGTTTATATCAGGCATCTCTATGCTACCTTCTATGACCAAACCTTGATTTTTTAAATGGTATCTGGCATCTCATGTTATCTTCATGATCAAACTTTTTGATACTCCTTGGGATGTATCTCAATATAGAAAGGATATTTAAATCCTGCTCGGTTAAGAGACTTTCTATATCAACGGTTAAACTGAAACAGTATGATCAGTTCACATATAGAACTTAAACTTGCAAATTTTTAGATCTATTGTAAGCTCATTAAACCATTCTGATCAATATATATTTTTAATACCTTTGATCCACTTTTTTTTATGCTCGATGATGCTATGCTCTATTGCTCGATTTCCACAGAAATATTTAGCTCTTTCCTCAGCTTGATTGATCAGGACTATATGAAGTTGTTCTTCATCAATTTCTCTCCAGCATCCTCTTTTTCATTTACTCCTCTTAATTCATAATGAATTAATTTATCTCTTTATAGACATAATATCACCATTTCTAGGTTCTTGATTTTCTTGATCTTGGCGTGATTGACAATCTTAGCCAATCCTAATTTAAAGCATAACTCATGTTTTATCTTGTAGAAATCTTCTTGCCAACTGGAAAAAATAGCTTTAAATCCTTTACTTATCTCTAGATTTATCTTGTTGATGAAAATAATGATAACAACTAGTTAAGTCTATATTTAGCTCTGCCAGCTAGATATTTTTTCATTTCTGAACTCCAGTTAACTTCGGTGTTTTAACTCTTTGATAGATTCGGTCAACACTTCATTTCTCCTTGGGCTTCTCCGTCGGGGTTGTCTATCCTTCGGGCTTCACTGAAAGTTTTTGTTCATCGGTTAACACTGTAATTATCACCGTCGGTAATGCGTGTGATTCTTATCTTCGATAATGCTCGTCAGTTTCTTTTCTTGAGCATCACTATGACTTAACTTTTGGTGATCTTTGTTCGTCGGGTTCCACTAGTCATCGGTGTTTGTAGTCACTTAGTGAATTCTTGTCTTTTATGCATTACTAAAATCATAATCTTTATCTCTCTGATTCTCTAAAGTCTTTGACACTTTGATTATAACCGATTAGATTATATCAAGTTGACATCAATGATAATACAATCCATTAACTGATTTAATGTCTTGCATTATCTTTCTGCATTTTGGTGATCAACTTAGCATCTTCAATCATTCAATTTGTTATATGTCATCACTTGTATGTTTTAATTGTAAAGAGATTGGACATTTTTCTACTAGATGTCCTAAAAAAAGGAAAGATGACAGAAGTAATGAAAGATCATATGAAAAGAAGTTTGATAGAAGTGACAACAAAGATTGCTGAAGCAGCCGAAAATCAAATAGAAGAGATACCTGAGACTACAAGGACAAAGGGAAGAAAGCTTGTTACCTAGTTGAGAATAGAGATGGAGATACAGACACCAAATTTGATGAAGACATTGAGATGGTATTTGTGGCCATGAAGGATGATTCAGACGAAGAAGAAAGGTATGTAGAGACTGCACTCATATCTAATGTTAGTAAGAATGATGTCTGGGTTATAGATAGTGGCTGCGCTCACCACATGACCGGTGATAAACAAAATTTTGAAATTTTTGAGTACTATAATGGTGGATCAGTAGAATGGGTAATGACACACCTTGTCTAGTTGAGGCTAAAGGAACTAAAATGTTGATTAACCTAATCAAATGTGAAAATTCATAGTGGGTAAAAGGACTTAATTATAATCTGCTGAGTGTCTCACAGCTGAACAACATAGGTCACTAGGTAGAATTTGAGAATAAGAAGGCAAAGATATTTAATGAAATCAGGAAGATTGATCGGAACTGGTGAACAGAAAAAAGGTAACCTTTTCTATCTTGATGATATAAACACCACTTGTTTAATGGCTAGAAATGAAGACATATGGTTGTGCTATAAGAGATTGTGTCATGTGAATTTTGACAAGATGATTAAGATAATCAATAAAAAGAAAGTAAGAGGCTTACCGAGCATGTCAAAGCCCGAGTATATCATGTGTAAAAATTGTCAAAAAGGTAAAATGACAAAGTCTAGTTTCAAGAGCAAAGCCCATACATCTAATGCTATTCTAGAATTAGTCCATACTGATCTATGTGGACCCATGAGAACAAAGAGTTACTGTGGTGCTAGATATTTTATTCTCTTTATTGATGGTTATTCTAGAATTATGATAGTTATGTTTCTAAAAGAAAAATCAAAAGCACTCAAGATGTTTAAATGGTATAAAGATATGGTAGAAAAACAAAGTGGTAAGGGATGGAAATGCTTAAGATCAGATAGAGGAGGAGAATTTGTTTATGATGAATTCACTAACTATTGCAATGAGAATGGAATTAAAAGAAAGGTTCCTGCACCAAGAACACCATCAAAAAATGGAATTGCTGAAAGGAGAAACAAATCAATTATTGATTGTGCAAGAACATTGATAATTGAGAAAAGCATCACTCAAACTTTCTGGAGGGAAGTTGTCAATACTATTGTCTACACATTAAACAAAGTACAATTGAAGAAAGACACCGAGAAGAAATTCAATGTTATATTTTGAAAGATGATAGAAATGGAAAGCTTGACTTCAAAAGTGATGAAGGTATATTTCAATGGTATTCTACCAAGAGAAAGACTTATAAATGTCTTAACAATTCCTCTAACAAGATCATTGAAAGTGAAAATATCAGAATAGATGAATATGCAGAGAAAATGATGAAGAAAGAAGAAAAGAACCAGAAGACTACAACAGGTTTGTTTACACTGAAGAAACTGGCACTCTACCTGAGCAACAGTGTATCGCTCCTGGAAAATAGAACATTGCACCCGAGCATCAGGCTACAATTACCAAAAATTAGGAAAATGATGTTCCAAGTGATGGAGATTAGAATGAAGGTCAAGATAATGAGCAGAATGATGAAAAAAGAACTGAACTGATACTTGCCAAGTATGTTAGAAGACATCATCCATAGAATCAGATCATAGGAGACAAGAAGGCTAGAATGAGAACAAGAAGTAAGTCAATAAACACTAGATGTTTAATTTGTGATTTTGAGCCTAAATCTGTTAATACTGCACTTGAAAATGAAGAATAGTTCAGTGCTATGAAGAAATAGAACAGATTGATAAGAACAAGACATGGACACTAGTACCAAGACCAAATGACAAGAATGTCATCGGTACCAAATGGATATTTAAAAACAAGCTGAATGAGAATGGAGAAGTCATAAGGAACAAAGAAAGGTTAGTATACAAGGGGTGTGCACAAGAATAAGGTATTGATTATAGAGAAACCTTTGCACCCATTGCTATACTAGAAGGAGTAAGAATTTTACTTGATTATGTTGCATTCAAAGGAATCAAGGTATACTAGATGGATGTCAAATCTGCATTCCTAAATGGAATACTAGAAGAAGAGGTATACATTGAACAACCAAAAGGGTTTGTTGATCCAGACATGAGGAACATGGTATGTAGACTACAAAAAGCCTTATATGGATTTAAATAAGAACCTAGAGCCTAATATGAAATCCGTCACTCCTATCTCATAAGCATTGCATTTGTAAAAACAAGTGAAAACAACAATCTATATTTAAAAGAAGATACTGATGGTAATATTCTGATTGCTGAAATATTTGTCGATGATATCATATTTGGGGTAATGATATATTATTTAAATCCTTTTCTAATGAAATGAGAAAATAATTTGAGATGTTGATTTTGGGGCAATCAAATTCTTCAACAAGATGCAGACATATATCACGCAATCCAAATACATCAAAGAAGTGTTGAAGATATTCAAGATAGAAGATTCCAAGCCAGTTGGAACACCTATGGAAACCGGATGTAAGATGAAAAAAGAAGACAAACCAAATGAGGGAAATCAAACCTTGTATAGATCAATGATTGGAAAACTAATGTATGTTGTTCATACTAGACCAGATATAGCACATGCAGTTGGAATAGTTGCAAGATTCTCTGCTAATCCCAAAGAATCACACATGATTGTTGTCAAGAGAATTCTGAGATATCTAAAGAACACTAAGGACTATGGATTATGGTATAAAAGAGAAGGAAAATTTAAGCTTCCAGCCTATACCGATGTTGATTGGGCTAGAAACTTAGATGACCGAAAGAGCACAACTGGAGGAGAATTCTTTATGGGTGACAAACTTGTCACATGGATCAGCAAGAAGCAAGGATGCATGTCACAACCTACTGCAGAAGTAGAACATGTGGCTACTGCTACAAACTGCTCAAATATTGCATGGATCAAACGGTTTCTGGAAGGTATGAATATGAAGATTCTTGAACTAGTGATTATCTATTGTGATAATGCCAGTGCAATTAATGTTGTAGATTTACTTCTGGTAGCTAGTTGATTGTATGTTTGTCATTGATGACAACATATAATATACAGAAGTGTTTTGTATATACTTATTAGAATGATGATATCAAGCCTTGCGCAGTTATTTTCATGTTGTGGACATGTTTATTATGTTATGTTCATACATGCAGACTTAGATATGAAGTTTCAGTTGTGTTGTGTAATTTTGTTTGTGGCAGTTACAGTTTCTGGAGTTTGTCTGCACAAAGCTGATGTATTGCATTGGTTCTTGAGTTGCACCTATCTTTGGGATATGCGTGTGTATATTCAAGTTTAGTTATGAGTTGAAGAGAGTTATCTAAAGGTTCCAAACGTGTTTCAACAAGATTGCATTATTAGAGTGAATTTGGTGAGGCAGACCTTGTGAAGCGTCGTGTCTATTCAGTTTATATTGCACGGTTGTAATTATGCTTGCGTGATTAGTAAATCTGATAAGGATGTTATGAAGAGTTTCCTAACAGGTCTCATGATCTCATACTTTGAGGAATATACTTATAGTAGTTCATTTGTGGAACGCTAAGCGTGAATGATAAGAAAAGATATACGAAAAGTGCATAGCAGAATATCAGATGTATTTCATTCATCAAGAATCTATGTGAAGAAGTAGTGGAAGATTACAATACATTGGAACTGATCAAGAAAGCGGGTCTACTCTACAATTCATCATCAGATATAGTCCATATCTGTTCTACAGAAGGTTGTAGCCTTAACCATTGAAGCAATGAGCTTTTGGACAGTGAGTCCTCACCCTTAACAAGGTTATTTGTAAAAGACTCCTAACAGGGTCATACCCTTAACCAGGTCACTATACTTATTGCATTGTAAAGAACAACTCATAACCGGGTTGCAAGATCTTCTAATATGGATTATTATAAACAAGTATAGTTCATTGTGGGTGTTAATTCTCATCAGGGTTTTTACCATTTGGTTTCCCTGTAACCAAATTGTGGTGTTGTCTATTATGTTATCTGAATGCGCATTTAATTTATTTTATTCTGGAGTTAATAAAGGAAAAGATTTAAATTAGATAATAACTAATTCACCCCCCCCCCTAGTTATCCTTTGGGACTATTCAAACAATTGGTATCAGAGCCAAGTACCTTGAAGAGAAAGCCTAAAAACTTAAGATAGATCAGATGGCATACTTCAGAAAAGAGAGTCCTAAGTTTGATGGAGAAAATTATCTAGATTGGAAGAACAAAATGATAACACATCTAAAGTGTGTTGGTTTTGACATCTTTGAGATAGCCACACAAGAAGTTTTTATTCCCTCTCTAAAAGACCTCTCAAGAGATGATGATACTAGTAAATAGAAGGATACATTCACAGCTAATGTAGTTGCCAAAGAAGCCCTTATAAGTGCACTATCTGACAGTGAATTCTATGAGATCAAGTAGGTAGACAAAGCATACACAATATGGAAGTATTTAGAAGACATGTTTGAAGGAGATATCCAAGCAAAGAATGCATGCAGGAAGACATGGAAAAAGAAATACAACAATCTTGAGATTTTACCTGAAGAGAACATTAGAGCCTACAATCAGAGGATAAATGAAGCAGTTTCTAGAATCAGAAACAATGGTGGGGAAATATCAGAAGAAGACATAATGGACAAGCTAATGAATACTTTAACAGTAGACTATGAGAGCAAGATCAATATTCTAGATGAAACCATGCAATTTGCACAAGACTTCAAGAGAGAGACTTTGATCAGTAAAATATTTGCATTTGAGATATCAAGATTGAAGACTGAACCTAAAAGTGAAATAGCCATTCAAAGCTTCAGTCCATGGTAAGAAATCTCACATCTCTAGCAATAATGAGAAAGAAGAAGTTGATGAAGAACTAGAAGAAATCATTTCCATGATTGCTAAAAGAGAAAAGAAAGACAAATGGAAATATGAAGGACAACTTCCATTCAAATTTTTTTCATGCAACAAGATCGGTCACTTTGCATCCAAGTGTCCTACAAGAGTAAAGAAATTCAGATCTAATTATAAACCCATATACAAGAAGGAATGCTATCGTGATGAAGAAGGTGTAACTGATGAAGATTCAGGAGAAGATGAAATTGGATTCATTTCCCTTAAAGACATGGAAAAATTGCTTGAGGAAATGGACATTGAAGATGAAAAGGAAGCACAAGAGTTAGCTCTAATTTCCAAAGCAGACATCATAATTGACTAGATCATTGATAGCGGATGTTCTCACCACATGACAAATGATAAAGACAATTTTTTTCATCTAGAGAAGAACAAAGGTGGTATGGTTAGATTTGGAGATAACACTCCCAAACCTATCATAGGCAGAGGATCTATCACCCTGGATGGAAAGAACAAGATAGATGATGTTCTCTATGTTGATGGATTACATCACAATTTACTAAGTGTTGGACA
>MU227386.1:2586410-2632286 GCA_018584345.1 Thuja plicata | reverse complement strand
TGCATGCTAAGACAAAGCATATAGCTATCAAGTATCATTACTTAAGAGAACAAGTGCAAGAGAAAGAGGTGATACTAGAATATGTTCAATCAAAGGAACAATTAGCTGATATATTCACAAAGCCATTGCCTAAAGATACATTTAAGTACCTGAGAAACATACTAGGGGTCCGACCCTTGTCTATTGGTCAGTAAGATGACTAGGAAGCTGCATCAGGCTACACATAATCAAAAGATCATTCATGCTGATGCAAGCACAGAAATGGACTACAAAGATATATTAGTACACAACAAGGTATATATATACACCAAACACCAGAGCCACTATATTGCTGATGGATAGGGAAATTCAAGGAGTATATTATAACTTTGGCATGATCAATGTTTACTTTGGCATTGTTCTCAAAGGGAGAGAAGTTCCTAAGAATTCAAAGGGAGAGATAATCATTAACCAAAGGGAGAGAATATACAGAATATATAAAAGGAGAGATTACATATGAAATATCCATCAAAGGGAGAGATGTATCCTGTAAGGAGAGAAGTATCATGAAGGAAAACATGACTTATTGTTGTCAAATAAAACAAAGAGATGATCAAGGAGAATATTCAAAGAGAGAGATGACATCAGATCAGAAAAAGAATCAGAAGCCGCTACATCTATCCTATGAAGGGATTGATGATTGAAGAGAGCACTCTGCAAGAAACAAATCTAAGCTATATTAGCTTACCAAGAGCTAGACATTTGTATTGGTTATAGAACAATAAGATTGGTAGATTGATGAACTACAACTAATATATTTCATATTGTATTAGCAATAATATAGTGTGTTTCCATCAATGCCAAAGGGAGAGATTGATGAAAAATAACTGATTGAATGTTTGAAGATGTTAATTTGATGATTACCAAGCTACCAAAAGTTAATGCAAGACATTAAATCAGTTAATGTATTGTATTGTCATTGATGTCAACTTGATATAATCTAACTGGTTATATACAAAGTTTCAAAGACTTCAGAGAACCAAAGAGATAAAGATTATGTTTTCAGTAATGCATAAAAGATCAGTATTCACTAAGTGACTACAAACACCGACGTGCAATGCACCCCGTCGGATAGAGAAACCCGAGAGGAAAGTCACAATGTTTTCTCAAGAAAGAAACCCGACAAGCATTACCAACGAGAAAAAATTCACAGCGATGCCCGACAAACAGAAAACCCCGAAGGATAGACAACCCCGACAGACAGACAACCCTGACAGAGATACCCGAGGAGAACTGAAGTGTTGATCAAAGCTAACAAAGAGTCAAAACACCGAAAGGAACTAAATTTTAGAAACAACAAAAGACTTAGCTGGCAAGAGATAAAGAATGAGTTAACTGGTTGTTAATATTATTTTTATCACCAAGTTAAAACTAGAGATAAGTAAAATATTTAAATTTCTTTTATTCCAATTGTCAAAGATAAATCTACAGGATAAAACTGAAGTAAAGCTTTAAAGCAAGATTGGCTAGAATTGCGGATCACGCCAAGGAAAAGAAAGTCAAGAACTGAGAAATGGTGAAATCATGTCTATAAAGAGACAATCTAATTCATTGTGAATTAAGGGGTGAACAGAGAAGAAGGATGCTAGAGAGAAATTGGTGAAGAAAAAACTTCATACAGTCCTGATCAATCAAGTTGAGGAAAGAGCTAAAGATTTCTACGGACACCGAGCAAGAGAGAAGCACAACATCACTGAGAAGAAAGAAGTGGAGAAAAGGTATTGAAAATATACATTGATCAGAAAGGTATTATGAGCTTACAATAGATCTAAAAATCTGCAAAGTATAGCTATATATGTGAACAGATCATTTATTGTTTCAATTTAACTATTGGATCATAAAGTCTCTTAACCGAGCAGAACTTAACAATCCTAAATCTATATTGAGATACATCCCAAGGAGTATCAAAAATTTTGGTCATGAAGATAGCATGAGATGCTAGATACCATTTGACAAACTACACTAGGTTTGGTCATAAAATGTAGCATAGAGATTCCCGATATCAAGTGACAAACTATTTTATTTAAATCCTCTAACACGGTCACACCTAATAGTGTGTTTGTAACCTTTAACAGGGTTGGATCTTCACCAAGCTCACTTCAGAAGAGTGAATTTTTTTGGTTACCGGTCCCAATTGGTTTTTCACTTAACAAGTTTTCCACATTAAAAATCCATGTGTCAATGTGTATATGAGTCATTACTTTAGTGTTTTGCATTACACATAACTAATCTAGATTGATCAGTATACACTAAGTAATTTATTGTATTTTGGTAAATTTAAGACTGCTAATCAGTAAAAAGTAAGAATAAGGTTTAACAGTGAAATCCAAGCAGTAGTTATTTGTTAATATTGTTTGAAGGCATTCATCTTGTAGGACTGAAGATAACTAGAGGCTTATAATTATGGTAATAAGTTTTTGGGTTAATTTATTGGAATATTTTTTAGGCCACTGATTCACCCCCCCACCCCTCTCAGTTATTCTAACAATTATACAAGGTGAGGATAATGATGTTTTTCAAGTCATTCTCATCCAGACTCCGCTAAGAAACAAGACTGTTAAACAGGAGGAAAGAGAAGTAACCATAAAATGGAGCTCTAAATTTTTCCTTTCACATGGATGTCCTATCGTACATATAGATAGGATGGAAGAAAATAAAGAGATACTAGTTATGCCAGTACTTGAGTATGAAGGTGCGGCTGAAGAATAATAGATGTATCATGTTGATCCTTCCCCAATTGAAAATCTTTTCAATCAGCATGATGAAGTGAAGTTGGTTTTTTTCTTCAAGAAGCATTGCAATAACTGGTTAAATGTATGTAATTTTTCCATCTCTTTGTATTTTCTCATAAACATGTTAATCATTATAAATTAAAGAGGAAAGGAAGTTGCGTGACATAACTAGTTATTGGTTTTGTTTAGCATATATCATTGTTGGTTAGTCTAGGATAGGGTAGTTTTCAGTTTTCCCTAAGTGTTTTCAGGCACAGTTACATTAGTTTTGGTGTAGGTTTTCTTGTTTTCAATAAGTTTCCAAGTTTTTAGTCTGTCAGAGTTGCAGAACATGAATTTTTTTTTATTGTCAATTATTACTGATTCATTGAGAATACATATATAATTCATGCCACTGAAACTTATATTTTACTGTCACAAAGCATACATCTATAATCAATGAATTAGGGAGGGTTATAGTAGTAAAAAATGAGTTACAACAGTTTCTACAAGAAAATTTTCAAGTTTGGTCATGTTTCTAAGTGACTCTGTGCCCAATGGACTTGTTAAGGCAATTGGTCCTAATGTTTAGCAGGAAAAAATATTGTAGATGTCGCCAAAATTATTACTGATTTTCACTACTAAGCTCAATCAACATGAGCTTGTATGTTGTCAATAATTAAAGTACTTTTTTTTTGGTTCTGCTGAATTAAATTCATATGCTTAACGTGAAGAACAAAAGATTATAGATGCTTCATTTCACTGTGCAAATACATAAATCAAGTAAATATTTCAAGGATTTTTCAAAATAGTAATATTTATTTACGAGACAAATGAATAAAGTCTTTCAATGTCTCACACAAGCTGTGAAACTAACCATTATTATGCAGATGAACAGAAAGATCACTATAAGAAACAGTGTACATCTGGCTAAAAATTAAAGGCATAAGAAGTTTAGGGTGACTTGTCATTTCGTGATGATGATTTGGTGTTGAGTTGTTATGTATGTATGTATCCTTTTGATTTCCTTGTGTCTAGCTTTAGCATCCTTGAGAGAAGAAATGACGTTAGATCTCATAGATCTAAGAAATGACAGGTCATCACACACTGCATATACCCACATCGGAAAACATACAATATATTCCACATATGCATAATAACAACTAGTGTTCATGATGTCTGAGAGAAATAAGAAGTGCCAAAGAAAAATTTATAGACATTTGGTTTTTCGAATTGTTTTCTTCATATGCAAAAATAGGTTTAATCATTTATAGCATGTGGGGAAAATTGGCTCCCACAAGGGTTGAGCCCAACGTGCTACAAGATAGAAAAATAACTATTACGAGTATAAGAACAACATGAAGGCCATTACATAGATGTGCAATATAAAGTGAGAAACATAATTCTAAAAGATAATGTGAGCCAACAATGTGTCAAGGTTCCATGATTCTAGTTATTCAATGACAGTTATGGTGGATAGAAAACAATGGTGTTGTAATATAAAGACATTAATATTCATGGAGCATCATTTTTAGTAGATAATTATAGTGAGTTTAGATTGAAGAAATGTGTCCATTTTTATGATCAAATAGTGACCTTGTTGATTACAAAGAGCAGTAGAACATCCTACAATGGAGTGATCAATAATCATAAAGGACATAGTGACGTGACATCTAACAATAAATATAATCATAGTGGGCAGAAATGATATCAATATCAAGTCACAAGGATCAGTAGTGGGATATATAAAGTAAGTGCCAGAGAATATCATGAACAACATGTTCAGCAAAAGATTAAGTAATCATAGCATAAGGCATTTCTAACATATTAACATGGAGTTTTGGAAACAACATGAGAAGTATTGAACAATGAGCATCCAATGTCTTGTGAGCACAGTAAATGAGGTACAATGAAATAGTCATGACGTTACTATGACATTGAATTCAATCATCTTGCAAACCAAAATGACACCGATTTTGTGTATAATAGTTCAAATGGAAAATACTACCATATCATAGCATAGCTACATTTTTCATATCCAACACGGAGCATCATAATAGATATAAAGTGTGTGTCAATCAATGTTGAAAGGATCAGTGACTAATAAAGAATAGTGTCATTTAATAGAGAAGAAATATCATGTGAGCATCATGTGACACTATCATTTGACTATCAATAATTGCTATAAGTAATAAAATAAGAGGGAAGAGACAATAATATATATCATGTCAGTAATATACAATCTTCAGAACAAAAGGGTAATTAACAATGTTATTTTTTTTACAATAGGAAGACAAAACCATTATAAATAAAGTAAATATTGTTGGCATTATGGTAGTTTTGGTGGAGATATGAAGATAGGTCATGATTCAATGCATAATTGGTTGTCGTTGACAAAAACGTATTCAATTATCATGATTGGAGTGACTAGTAATAACTATACATGATCGGTAAGGGGAAGATCAACTATGTATGTTGACTGGTGTTGAGGAAGAACAGTATCAGACACAGAATGTGGTAGTAGTAGAGTTAAGGAAAGATTTAGGTTTTGTGATCATAGATGTAGTTTGTATATGGTAAGTGGAATCCATGATTCCAATCGCAACATTTTATATCAAGTTTTGAAGAATTAGTTTTTCAATGAGAAAACAATTTACCTATTTGATCACTGATCAAAGTTTCATATTAATTGCATTAAGGCAAAGGATCTTAGATTGACATATTAGTTCTAAATATTGGTAATATGTTTGAGGATGACATATTGGATGTTGTTGACACTGCGTTCGAGGAGGTTGACTAATATTTTGAGATGACTGTGGTGGAATTTTCTAGTCCTTGTGTGACCTAATGATAGTCTATATAAGGAGCACTAAATCATTTGATTTAGGGTTGTGATCATATTTTCAGATTGGGCGATCATAAATTGAAGGAGAAGAGATTAGTACACCATCAGGGAGAAAAGGAGCAGAAAGGATCTTATAGGAAATCAGTGCCATTCTATAGATCAACATATCTTGGTGTTCCCTAACAATTACATTAGGTTAAATCCCTTAACTGGGTGAACTTTAAGAGGTTCTTATTTGTAATCCTTTAACATGGTAACTTCTTTATTGAGGTTTGAAATCCTCTATTAAGGTAGATCAGAGATGATATTTTTGTACTCCTAATAGTGTACTAATCACTTCTAATAGGGTGAGCCCTCAGAAAGGGTATTTGTAGCTCCTAATAGGGAAAACTCATTTAGTGCAGTAGTGGGCTTGGGAGTGTCATCCCCATCGTAGTTTTTTCCCTCTTACAATGGTTCCCACAATAAAATATATGTGTTATGTGTGTTGAGCTTGTGGATGCTTGATATTGTTTACTATTATATGTTTACTTAATTTATATGCTTTGTTGTTTGGAAGTTAAGAGTGCAGTTACTCATATCGGTGGTTGAATTTTTTTCATTTCCTATTTGTACTGGTTCACCCCCTCCTCGCAATCATTATATTTCCAACAATTGGTATCAGATCTTTGTTCCTCCTGATATTAAGCTTAACCTCTTGAGGAAAATATCCCTATAATTCAACATGGATAGATACAAGTATGAAAAGCATCTTGAGGATGCAAGCAAAGTTATCAATGAATTGAAGGAAAAGCTGAGGCATTCCCTTGCTAAGAGAAGAGATCTTGCTAAGAAATTGAGTGAAAGTCAAAAATATATTGAACAATTGTCTAAAGGTAGTTTGTCTGAAGAATCTGAGGAAGAACATGTAGATCTGATGGATAAAAATAGTGGACTCAAAAGAGAAGTGGAAAGTATGAAAAGAGATCTTGAAAGTCAGTCTGTCTAGATGTTTGAAGAGCTTGATGGAACAAGAGCTGCTGAGGATGCCAAAAAAATTGCTGAAAAATGCCCTAAAGGATAAAGATGAAACCCTAACAAAAAAGTTGGAGCAACTATTCATATCAGAACAAGAGGATACTATATTGCATGAACACTTACATGACACAAATGAAGAAAAAGATAATACTGAAAGAGAGAATCAGGGAATAAGGAAAGAGAATGAAAATAAAAAAGAAGAGTTCAAGGCTGCAGATGATCTGTTGGATAAATTCAGAAAGAGTTCTACTAAACTTGATGAACAACTTGGAAGATAGAGGATGAATGGAGAGAAACAAGGTCTAGGATTTTCAAACTTTGAAGCTGGTGAATCATCTGGCACTAAGCACATCAATGCATGAGGAAAATCAAAACCCAAGGTGAACAATAAAAATGGAAAGAGAAGGTATAAAACAATATGCTTTAATTGTCATAAGGAAGTTCATACTTCTAATGTATGTTAGTTTAAACCTATTGGCCCAAATGTTAGACCTAGAGGATCCACTGCTAGATCAGGAAATTCCTTTGGTAGAACTGATAACTAAAATGCTAGATCTAATGGATTTCATGGAATTATTTTAATTATTGAAACAAGTTTGGACATAGAGATAATGAGTACTAGGTGAGAATCAACAACCAGTGGTCATATGATTACAATAGTAAGAGTCCTATCAATCAAGGAAACCGGTCAGATGTTACATGTTCTAATTGTCACAACTATGGGCATGTGGCTGTGAATTATAGATTAAGGTAAACCAATGGAAATTTTGGACCCTGGAATCTAATAGTAATGTCTATTATGTTTGTAACAAGTTTGGCCATCTTGCTAGATCATGCAGATCAAGAAATTATACCAGAGGTCAACCGGTGAACAATGATGAAAATGCTAAAGGGAAGGAAATAGTTAATGCTGATGAAGTAAAAAATGATATGAAGAAGACATGGGTGAGGAAAGAAGAATTGAATTCTTTAGAGTTGACTAAGAACTCCACAAGTTCAAGAAATGAGGAGAATCCATCGGTGAACTAAGCACATTATTTTATTAGACGGGGCGCTTATTTTCAAATTATTTACCGATCCCCTAAATTCATGAGCGGTAAGATTCATATGCATTTTGAGATGTCTATTTGTGAGTTAATGATGGTTAGTGAAGATAAAGTGTTTTTGTGCATGCATATAACAATTTTTATGTTTTAACCATTGTGGTTGGTGGAAAGAATCTTTTGACCGTTGTGTTTAAACAACTACATTCAAAAACATTATAAAGATGAGAAAGTAAACTCATTTATCACTTTACATTCTAACAAGGTTTACTGAAGAGAATTTAACAATTAACAATTTCTGGATTTGATTGTGCTGTGAATTTTTAGCATCAACATTTCGAATCACACTCCGTGATCCATCATCAGGATGAGAAATAAGAGAGCACAGGAAACGTTGATGATGGATCACGGAGTGTGATTTGAAACGTTGATGCTAAAAATTCACAACACAATCAAATCCAGAAATTGTTAACTGTTACTTTCATGGATTGTGGAAATCTCTTCTCTTTGAAGAGAATTTGTTTACATTCCATAGCAAGAAGTTATTTGTATTTTTGGATTGAGATTTCAAGTAGGAAATTCTATTGGTTGTCAAAGAACACTAATCGGTGAAGTTGAGGTTATTAGTTGTGTTACAAACATCTTTACAGGAATCAATGTTGCTAATAATTATTGACATTATGGATACTCTAGTTTTGGTTGACATCATTGATGAACCAAGACCCGTATCCAAGTTACACCCAATGAAGGAAAATGAGAATGATCCAATGGGTGCCCTATCTTTGATACCCTATGGCGTATTGTTTACAAAAAAAATTCATTATTTCATTAATTCATTTGGTTGGACAAGATACACAAGATTACTAAGGAGTTAATCAACATAGTATACCTATCTAGTCAGTTGAACAATGTACCTAGTAGAGCTATTCATGTTGCATATAGAATGGTGAAGGAAGATGCAAAATATGATCTATGTGAGATGTTGAGGAGTCAATTCTTTTTGAACATGGAGAAGATCAAGAAATATAAGAAGGAATCATTAAAATATGGATCACTCCTGGTATGTATGTTCTTTTACTTGCAAAATCACTTTCCTGGAATAGGTTCTATTACATGGTTAGAGGATAGACCAGTAGTCATGTAGATTAAGCAATGTGTCAGGACTTTATTAAATTATTTTAATAAGGTTATGTGGGGATACTTTAAATATTTTCGAGGGAAAATGAACTTAAGAGAGAAAATCCTAACCGATATTGTTGAAAAATATAAAGATGATATATGTTTTCTAGTAGATACAGATATTTGTATGTTGCAAGAAGTGTGACCTAGGACATGTTGGATACCATCTATGGGTTATGAAGTTGATGGTAATCTAGTCACTATACATGTTGATGTTCTATTGTCAAAACCAATTGATACTTCAATACCTAGGTTTGGAACCTATGAAGAGTCATCATTGAAAATCCATAGTGAATTGAGAGCGTCGGTAATCCAAAGAAATATTAGGAAACAAGTTGACAATCTATCCAAATTGAGTTGCATAACACCAAAAATGATGATAAAACATATAAATAAAATGGAAATTAAGGAGGGAGGTACATCTGGTACTGCAGAAGTCAACGATATTGAAGTTGAAGTTGAAGAGATTACACCTTAGAGAGTCACTAGGAGTTCAATAGTTGAAGTTGAAGAGATTACACCTCAGAGAGTTACTTGGAGTTAAATACTAAAATAAACCAAATCTACTTCTACTACTATTATTACTAAGCTAGAAAATGAGTCACCTTAGACTATTTATAAAACTTATAGAAGAAAGAAATCAATGAAATTAAGCTATAAAGATTCAAAGGGTAAGAAAGAAGGTACGGAAAAGGCTGAAGAATAAGAAGTTGAAACCAAGTCTAAGAAGGAACAAAAGAAATTGAGAGCTAGTGGGAAGAATTCTACTATAGCTAGGAAAGCCTACTAAGAAAAATGACAAAATTGATAATATTATTATTCATGACATCATTGTTAAAGATATTAAGGATTAAGGAAGAACGACAGAAGTGTGAACTCACTTTAAATTTGACAATGAAGAGAAAAGGAAGATAGAAGATGCATTTGTAGAAAGTCTACAACATTTTTTCATAGTACCAAGTGAACTATTTAAGGCTATATCTAAGGAATTGTACAAGGCAGTTGACAAAAGATGGAGAAAATATTTCAATATTGATAGAGTGATGATGAAACAAGAACTTGTACTTTTTCAACTTGAATTAACTATAGAAGAGGTAAAGTTGATGGTTGAAGAAATGAGAGGATAATTTAAGACAAGGAACAGAGTTACAAGATTTCTCATTGGAGAAACAAAATCAGTAAGAGATGAGACAGTGGATTCATGGATTAAGTTAGTAAAGTTTGAGACTGCAGCTAAAGTCAAATTGGTAGAAGAGAAAGGAAAAGCACAAGAGATAAAAAAAAAGTGAATAGATTAATGATGTCATAGATAATGTTATCTCTGATATCCCAGAGCAGATATAGAACATTGTTACTCAAATTAATGTTGAAGCTCCTAAAGTGTAGATTGTTGAGGAAGTGATAGAACAAAAGGGTGAAGGAAATAATAATGATGATGATATACTTTTAGTGAAGAGGAAGCTAGATCTAACTGGTGAAGGTAACACAATGAAGAAGAGAAAAAAAAATTCAACTAGTTCTAAGGAAGAAGATGAAGGAGAACCTAAAGATGAAGAAATGCAAACAACTATTGATATTACTCAGATGAGTCCTAAGGAGTTGTTAAAAATGTTTGATAAGCTTAAGGAGAAAGCAGTAAGGGATAGATTTGAGGGAAATAAAAATAAGGTCATAATACCGAAAGGAGCGAAATAAATCATTAGGAATTTAGTACCTAATGTGGGATATAACAAACAAGATAATCCAATTGATCAGTTGGGTATATTGGTCAAGGTTGTTTCTAATAAAGTAGCTAACTTGGAGAATGCACCAATGAAGTTGGCTATGAAAGAATATGAGAAGATACGAGTTGATAAGTTGAGAGATATTATCTCTATAGATACAGAGTCACTTACAGTTCAAGTGAATAAAGTGAAGGAAATCCTGTAGGAGATAGGACATATACTTGTAAAATTTTCCAATTTTACAACTTTTATAGAAGACCTAGAGAAAAAGAGAGATCATACTCAACTGGAGTCTAATGATTTGATTGAAAATTTTGATCCCATTACTAGTTCAACACTAGAATATAGTGGTAAGGTCAAAATGATTACTCACAGAGTGAGGCAATTGCAAAATGAACAGGGTAAATGAATTGTTACACTTATGGAAATTCAGACCTATTTGGTCCCCACTATAGATGTCATGCAAGAGCATGTAAGAAATATAGAGAAAACACTTAGTCTACCAGCGGTGAGTACTTTGATTGATATGGAAGGATTAGCATCGACAATTCATGGGAAAATTCTATCTATGAAGTGCTTACAAGACTCGTGAGAGAAGATATTGGAGATTGCAAAGACAAACTTGAAGGATGTCTTTGACAGAATGTAATTTTGATATATGATTCTTTATCATTGTTGACAAAATGGGGGAGAATGAGTAAAGAAAGAGAAAGAGTATGAGAGAGGATGTACAGAGAAAGGGGCATTATAATTTATACAATGAAAATTATACTTATACAAATCAGAATTTTTTTCCATCAATGCCAAAGGGGGAGATTTTTGGCATTATGGTAGTTTTGTGGAGATATGAAGAGCGGTCATGATTCGATGCATAATTAGTTTTAATTGATGGCAACACATTCATTTATCATGATTGGAGTGACTGGTAAGAATTGTACATGATCAGTAAAGGTAAGATCAACTATGTATGTTGATTAGTGTTCAAGAAGAGCAATATTAGACACAGAATGTGGAAGCAGTCAAGTTAAGGAGAGATTCGGGTGTTGCAATCATGGATGTAGCTTGTATATGGTAAGTGAAATACATGATTCCAATGGCAGTAGTTTATATCATGTTTTGAATGATTTATGTTGTGAATGAGAAGATAGTTTACCTATTTGATCACCAATCAGAGTTTCGTATTAATTTGGTTAAAGTGGTGGATCTAAGGCTGACATATTAGTTCTAAATATTGGTAATACATTTGAGGAAGACATATTGGATGTTGTTGATTCTGATTTTGAGGAGGTTGGCTAATCTTTTGAGCTGACTGTGGTGGAAAGTTCTAGGTCTTGTGTGACCTAATGACAGTCTATATAAGGAGCACTAAATTGTTTGATTTAGGGTTCTGATCATATTTTTGGATTGGGAGATCAGGAATTGAAGGATCAGAGATCAGTACATCATTAGGAAGAAAAGGAGCAGAAAGGATTTGATGGAAGATCAACATATCTTTTTGTTCCCTATTAGTTGTAGCAAGTTAAATCCCTTAACCGGGTGAGCTTTAACAAGTTCTTATTTGTAAATCCTTTAAAAGGGTAACTTCTTTATTGAGGTTTGAAATCCTCTAGCGAGGTAGGTCATAGTTGATCTTTTGTACTCCTAACAATGTATTAATCATTTACTGGAGTAGTGGGCTTGTGTGTGTCATCCTCACCGTGGTTTTTTTCCTCTTACAAGGGTTTCCACCATAAAATATTTTTATTATGTATGTTGAGCTTGTGAATGTTTGATATTCTTTATTGTTATATATTTACTTCAATTATATGTTTTATTGTTTGGAAGTTAATAGTGCAATTACTAATCTTGGTGGTTGAATATGCTCATTACATGTTTGTACAGATTCACACTCCCCCTCTCAGTCATTAGAATTCCAACAATCGGTACCATGACAGAGGTACAATGTGAAAAGCATCCTACTTGAGCATGAACAATGAACAAATAAGCTTCAAAGAAAAGTAGGCTCAAGAAACCCCAATTTTACATTATTCTCTCATGAAAGGTTTGAAATATAAATATTAGAGCAAGCCACAGTTTAAATATAAACCCTCATTTATTTCTACAACAACCCAGGATGGAAATAAATCAACAACAACAAATCAATTTGGAGCCACAAAAAAATATATGAATGAAAATTACAGAAGTTCCCACACAGAACTCAAAAGTTTCATATGTATACAGAGCTTGAAGGGCCTCAGATGTTGTCAAAATACCCATTCAATGCAAGGAGCCGCAGTTTGAAAGGACCAATGAAATTCTTGAGAAAATCCAAGGCGAATAAAATTGTTTTTACGAACATATATATAGATTAAAAGTCGTTACCATAAAAGTGCAGGAAACCCTGATTGAGCCCACGGTCACTGATATATAGACCAAAAATACATAGAAAGATGCAGATTGGAAATCCCTAATAGAGATAGCTTGAAATGGGGACCATGCCCATAATAGTGGAGATATGTATCCAAAAAGGTCACAATATCCCTCAAAAAATAGAGATACAAGGTTTCATTTTTTCAAACTGAGTATAAAATGAGAATATTTTTATAATTTCTTTGATGATTAAAGCTCACAGACATAGAAATTTGACATGCCTATTAAATTTTCAGCAAAACTTTGAAATCCCAGTCAAAGCCCTAGTTTGTCGTAGGATGGCGGTGCCCAGACTAATAAACAAATGAAGTGCAAAATGAAAGAAGTTTAGGGTTTTCAGAACCTAATATCACTGTGGTAGCCAAGGCATATTGTCTTATGTTTTGTTGAAAATTGTAATACCCATGAGCACTTGTATTAGGCTTTTTAGCCTCATGTAATATAAAGAGTTTTCATAATATATATTTTATAATAATAATTATTAAGTAATACATCTTATGTTAATTAATAATTGATATTATAAGATATATTATCTTTTATTTCCTTGGTATATATATATATATATATTTTAAAAAATTAATGTAAATAATATTTATTCCATGATACACTTTAAGTCATGTGGACAAATATTAAATCAAAAAAATTGACAAATTGAGAGGAAAATATGTGCTATTTAAGTCAAAGGGGTTGAATTGTAATTGATGGAGAGTGCCTCATTTGTAGCCGGGTTATTAGACTTGGTTGAAATATTGGGAGAGAATATAGGAGGTTGGAGAATATTTAGGAGGTTGTTGTGACCTTTTCAAGTGCTTTTGAGAGCATTTTGGAGGGTTTTTATCTTGCCTTAATGGAGGAATTGGTCTAGTTTAACCATTTCACCCTTGTTGATCACTTTTGGAGATGGATTTGCATGTTGGATTTGGGGATTTTCATTGCATCTGACCCAAAGTGTTTCTAGAGTCTTTTTTCGTGGAACCACTCGGAGCTTTATACTTAGTGAGTTTTGGTAACTCATTTTTAGTTAGTTCTCATTTGATGCATTTTTCTATTTTTGGTGACTTGAGTTGAGTCCTTTAAAAGTTTATGAGCATTTTTTATGTAACTCAATTGACACATGATAGACAGTGACAGTTTTTTGGAGATAAGTTACTGAATCATTTTTCCCTCTTTATCCATCTATCTCGTGTGTGCAATTTTGGTAATTTTGATCAAAATTACTAGTGAATGCTTGAATCCTTGTAATCTTTTGTCTCAACTTTAGTACCTTTTGCAGAGAAGTACATTTCTTGCAAGTTATAATTTGTGTTTTAAGTGCAGGTCTTTTAAGGTGTGAAGTGTCTTTTCCTCCTAAAGGTCCAGTACTAGAACATTTTTATGAAATATTTATGCAGGGATGTGTAAGGGTGAGTTGTGCAACTCTTTAACTTAGTTATTTAACCAAGAACCTAGTTATTTGAGTCTTCATGGTCCTTGTTCAAATCTTTAGTACATCACCCTGTAGGTTAGTTTTCAGTTTCCTATCTCTTTCTAACCCTTTTCCCAGCAAGGTTTACTTTAGGTGATGTACAGGATAGTTGTCAACATTCTCTAGAGATTCACTCCAAGTTTTAGGTAACCCACTGCCTAGTAGTGTTTCCATGTTTCTCTAGAAATATAAGTTCTACAACTTAGCGTAGGGTGCAATTTTAGAGATAAAAAGGACTAATCAAATGCAAGTACCTTCCCTTATGTAATGTCATTTGTACTCGGGGCCAAAAGCTCCAAATAGACATTTTTTTTGAGTTTTACCCTTGTAATCAAAACTTTTAGTTTCGATTACACAAAGTGTTACACTTGAAAACATGTATGTTTACTCATGTGAAATGCATCCTAAAAACCCCAAAATTGTATTTTTGGTCATTTTAGTCAAATTTTCTCCTTTTTTTTTTTCATTTTTAGTCAGGATTTTTGCCCGTCGTCTTATGTGTCATGCCAAGTTGGTGTTCAACATGGAAACCATCAAAATCCACCTTGGTGATACTATTACAGATGCTCTCATTCATGATCTGGTCTTTTCACCTCAACTTTATAGAAAGCATTTCTCCAAAGAACAAGTATTACCCCAAGAAACAAGATGAGGTTAAATTTCATTAACATAGAACACAAGGACCATCAAGGATGCAACTTGGTGTTCACAAATGTTCTCATATATGCACCAAGAGTCTAAAATTTTTATGTTTCATCTTGAAACAACATGAAAACCTTTTTGATAGAGGATGATATAATAAGAGTTGTCTTTTCAGACACTTAGATTAGTTTCAATCATGCATATGTAATATATTTTTAAAAAATTACATGTAAAGTCAAAAAATGCAATTGCATGTGATCACATCACATGTAAAAATATAAAATGGAATTACAGGTAATCACGCTACATAGGACTGTAATGTTGAATAAGTCAATAATTAGTTAGGTTTCTCCCACATTTTTCTCATAAGATCTCTCCTATAAATACAAGAGGGCTCTTTGTAAATAGAGGATCTTTTGGGCAATGTAATAAAACTCTACCAAATTGTTGAGCACTCTAAGACTTTGAGCTTAGATATAAATTGAATTTCATTCAAAAAAAGAGGCAAGTTTCTTTCAGTCTTTCTGTTGATTCAAGTTGTTATGCGATGACATTTTCCGAAGATTGATTGAGTATTGTTCTATTGTTCAAGAGGGATTTAAACTCAATCTTGAAGACTTTGAGAGCTATAGTTAGGTTTTCAGACTTGATCTTGCAGACTTTGAGTTTCTTATCACATTTCAAACTAGTGCAGAATGCTCAAGTAAGGAGATAACTTGTTGGAATAATGGAATGGTGTATACTGAGAGGGGAGGGGTGAATCAGTACCCTTAAAACTTTTTATCAATTAACCTTTAGTAATCTTTCCTTGAATTACTGACCATAGTGATTCTCTACCTTATGCATGTAATATCAAAACACAAATTTAATTGCATGTAAACATTCATAGAAATATTCATGAAAAGTAGTTACACATGACACAAGAATTGGTAATGTGAAAAACCCATGTTAGAAGGTAAAAACTACAGTGGGGATGAAACCCACAAAGCTTCACTTTCTACAGAATGGAAGGTGTCAGTTAAGGATGCAAGTGTGATCACTTCTGATGATCTTACCCTATTAAGAGTAACATTTTAGACTGGTTAGGTCTACTCGGTTAAGAGACTTTAACAACACTGTTAAGTGTGCACTCAGTTAAGAGATTTACAATAAGACTATTAAGTCCACCTTCTTAAAGGATTTCTTCTATTTGTTGTACAATTGTTAGAGAGTAGTCAAAAATACTTGTTGATATAATAGCATACAATCTTGAATTTCTAAATACAGATCCTTTAAGTTACAAGATATATGTATCACATATAGTGATTGATTAATACCTTGGTTCTGCTCGGTAGCCTTGAATCTTGTTCTCCATAAATGAATTCATATTTTTCTGTCATTGTGCATGAAACTCTTTATCTGATCCATAGATGTCTGATGCAGCTACAATCATCTCATTCTAATTGATTACTACATCTATTTATACAATGTATTGACCTAATTAGGTTTCACAATTTACAGTAAAAACTCTATGATCAAAGGTTTACAACTTGACCTTGATCTCCTAGTTTGCATGTTTACAATCAATTAGACTGATTAAAACAATTACATATGCTTTACTTTTTCCTCAAGAAATGGTTTTACAGCTAAGTATAAATCTAATTATAAAACTAAAGTGTTTTATCTGACGTGTATCTCAGATCCACTTTTCTTGGAAATAAAATTGTCTCTCGATAGACTGTTTCTCGGTATGCTCTATAGTCTATGCTTAGTGATGTCTGTGAACTGTCTCTCAGTTTACTCTGTAAACTTTCTGTCGGTGATAGTGCTTTCGGTGTTCACTGTGTTAAGAAAATTTTTGGTGACCATTGAACTTAACTATTTTGGTGATCTTTGCACTTAACTGTTTCGGTGACCATTGTGCTTGTCTAAATGTTGTCACTCGATGATGAATTTCCCCCTCTGGCATTAGTATCAAAAAATGATATGTGCAAACTAAAATGTTTTCTATCCACACCAAGTGTATACTTTTTCAATGACTCCCCCTATGTGCATGCCTCGGTATAGTGTATGTACATGTGTTC
This sequence comes from Thuja plicata, assembly GCA_018584345.1. Taxonomy (NCBI): domain Eukaryota; kingdom Viridiplantae; phylum Streptophyta; class Pinopsida; order Cupressales; family Cupressaceae; genus Thuja; species Thuja plicata. Next base: position 2,615,149 of record MU227386.1, on the reverse strand, counting down.
TTTTATGTATTTCTCTCTTTGGCCTTTGATATGTTTTCCCCTTTTGACATGTTATACATATAAATTCCCCCTTTACATATATATTTCCCCCTTATACATTTAATTTCCTCCTTTTTTTGAAAATAATGAAAAAGGTGTAATACTTACAGCTTGTCAAGTATGTGGGCATGGGATTTTTGAATGTTTTCGATTATCTTCTCCCATTTCTCTTGAAGGTGTTTTAGGGTCATGTATTCCAATGTGAGTTTGGCGTGCATTTCATATATACTCTCAGTAACAAACATCTCTGGGGTGGCAATCAATGCTTTTGTCAAAGTCATGTGTTTCAACAACAATGTGAGATTCAGGAGTAACATAGCTTGGAGATTGGTTACCTCATCTCGGATTCTTCTTTCAGCCTTTTGTAGTTCTAGTCTCAACCCTTTTTACTCTATTATCTTCTCATAATTCAATTGGAAAGCATTTTCTTCAGTTGTGAGACTTTGTGCACTAGCCTTAAGATCTTCATCTATTTTTGTTGTCTTTTCACTATGCTCGGTAGTGAAATGCTCCATTATGCACAAATTTTGAAGTAGTTTAACTACTTCTGATAATATTGGTTCCATTATAGTTACTAATTCAGAATTACATTATTTTCTGTCACTTCTTGGCTACTTTTCTTGGTTAACTTGTATTGACACTTCTCCTCAACACATTCCTCAATGACTTTTTCTACATCTACATTCTATGATGTAATGGCATTGGTGAGTACTGCTAATTGATCAAGTATTGGAGAATTTTGATCAATTTTAGAGTCAAGTACTCTATAATAGTATTTTTTTTTATGGTATCTAGGACTTGTGAGTTCTTGTGCTATTTCTTGAGCTTGTCTTGTATAGCCTTCCTCTTGCAAAGTTCACCATACTTGGTCAGGGACTCAGGATCCAGTGTTCTGGGATCACAGTCAGGTATGTCAATGATTTCATCGATTATGACTGGTGCCTTTATTTTCTTCTTCTTCTTTGAAATAGTGTTGGAAGAAGGGGAATGAAGGACTATTGCAAGTTCCTTCTCTGTCTCTTTTTCTTTAGGAGATTGTGTGGGAGATGTGGCAGCTTTTGTATGTTGCTCAGTATTAACCTGTTGGTCGATAGTAGATGTCTCTACATCAACCTTTTCTTTATCTACAACCTTTTCTTCCTCGGTGTTCTTGTTGGTGGCATCCCTCTATTTTTCCTCTCCACTTGCATCTTTCTGCTCTTCATTTGTATCTTGCTGCTTCTCGTGTTCATCACCTTTCTCTTCTGGTATGCTTGCATTAGGTGTCTTCTCCTTTTCTTTAGTAATGATATTGATAGCTTGTATCAATAAGGGCATTTGACCTGGTACATTTACCTGTGCAACATCCATTGTATCCTTTTCCTTTTCTCTCTCATTGGCATTAGTTAGATCTTCATCATTTTTGGGCTCGTCATCAAAATCAATAAGAGTTATATCTTTTATTGTGATATCTATTGTATCCCCTAATGATTGTATTATCTGAGGTACATCATCCATGGTCTTTCTTTCCTGTGTTGTCAAATCAACTGGAGTGATATCCTCGGTATCATTTATGAAATGTTTTTTGGGCCTGGTGTGGCCTCTTTCTCTTCATAGTGAGGCTTCTCAGTAAGATTCGGTACCTGCTTGGGGGCATTGAATATTTTATTCCAATTCTCGTTGCTTTCTTTGTTAAGCTCTTGTAATTGACCCTCTAGTACTTTGTATGCTCTCATTTTAGCTAAAAAATTATTTAAATTCTCTTTCATTGTTTCATTAATCTCTTCAACTGTTGACTCGGGTGGCATGAGTGTAACTAGGGATCTTTCCCTTATCTATTTCTATGCATGTAGTGCATAAGTCCACCTTGTTGATATTTTTTCATTAAGATCTTGGGGCATTTTCTTGTTGAATTGTATTGGTACATACTTGTATGCAACCATTGACTTAATTATGGCTTCTTCTATCTTAGTCTAATCTCTGGGAGACAAGGTTAGTCATTTTCTAATATTTTGGTGTGATATGCTCTTGGTGTTGATGATTGACTCAACAACTTTATCAACTGTATGAGGAAATTTGAGCTTTTCAGCTTGGATTCCTTGTTCTTTTTGCTTCCGTGTTTGCTTTTTCTTTTTCCTACATTCATGAGATGTGTGTCCATGCATTTTGCAAGTAGAGCAATATTTTTCCATGTAGGATTCCTTCTTTGGCTGGCTCACCTTAGATTTCATTCATGTGCTTTGTGTCCATGCTTGTTATAGTTATAAAAATTACCTATGAATGTAGAAGTGGATTTAGGAATACCTTTATCTTTTCTCTTGCAAACATTTGATGTGTGGCTTGGTTTTCCATAGTGATTGCCATGACTACTTTTTTTTCTCTTGGATTTGTGTAGACATCTTTTTTATCATCTCATTTTGATGGTTCTCCATGCTTGAAATATCCTAGACTGGTATTTTTGTTGAGTCTTCTTTTTCCATTTAGAAAATCATTCATTCTTTTTGTACTCTCTTCAGCTTTCTTGATCATGTCATTATGTTGTTGCTGAATCCTTACTTCATGCTTTAGTTTCTCATTTTCTTCTCTTAGTTCACCAATAGCTTCCAATTTCCCATTGAGTTCTATGTTCACTTGGTTGGCCTCATGACTCATAACAACTATTTTATTTGTGATCTCATGATGATGTTCAGTAAGTATCTGTATTTTAGTTTCTCTCTCTTGTCGCTTCTTAGTGATCTTCCTCATGTCATCAATAGCTAATGTTCTTTCTTGTTCAGCTTGTCTAGAATTATTCATAACATCAATCATTCTTACCATCTATGTCTCTTGACCAATTTGCAGTGCCTTTACTTGTTCTGTCAGATGTTGATTGATTTCATTAAAACTTGTAATGCTTTCTTCATATGTGTCAGATGTATTTCTAGATGTAGATCCTGATAACTCAAAAAAATCAAGTATCTCTTCTTCATGATAGTCAGTCTCATTGTTGTGAGATGCCATGACTTTTCTTTCATCCAATAGCTCTCTCATCTTGATTATTGCTTCTTTGTATTGCTCATATAAGATATGTATCTGCAACTTCTGATTCTCAATATTCTTATCAAGCTTATACCTTTCCATTGTATGATCTTTTCTCTTAAGTGATTTAAACTTTTCCAAATAAGAGATCTAGCTCTGATACCAATTGTTGGAATAATGGAATGGTGTGTACTAAGAGGGGAGGGGCGAATTAGTGCCTTTAAAACTTTTTATCAATTAACCCTTAGTAACATTTCCTTTCATTACCGACTATATTGGTTTTCTACCTTATGCATGTAATATCAAAACATAAATTTAATTGCATGTAAACATTCATAAAAAGTAGTTACACATGAAACAAGAATTGGTAATGCAATAAACCCCTATTAGAAGATAAAAACTACGGTGGGGATGAAACCCACAAAGCTTCACTATCTGCAGAATGGAAGGTGTCAGTTAAGGATACAAGTGTGATCACTTCTGATGATCTTACCCTATTAGGAGTAACATTTTAGACTGGTTAGGTCTACTCGATTAAGATATTTTAACAACATTGATAAGTGTGCACTCGATTAAGAGATTTACAATAAGACTGTTAAGTCCACCTTCTTAAAGGATTTCTTCTATTTGCTACAATTGTTAGAGAGTAGTCAAAAATACTTGTTGACCTAATAGTATGCAATCTTGAATTGCTAAATACAGATCCTTTAAGTTCACAAGATATATGTATCACCTATAGTGATTGATTAATACCTTTGTTCTGCTCGGTAGCTTTGAATCTTGTTCTTCATAACTGAATTCATCTTTTTATGTCCTTGTGCATGAAACTCTCTGTATGATCCATAGATGTCTGATACGGCTACAATCATCTTGTTTTTATTGATTAGTACATCTATTTATAAAATGTATTGACCTAATTAGGTTTCATGATTTACAATAAAATCTCTATGATCAAAGGTTTACAATTTGACCTTGATCTCCTAGTTTGCATGTTTACAATCAGTTAGACTGATTAAAACAATTACATATGCTTTACTTGTTCCTCAAGAAATGGTTTTATATCTAAGCATAAAGATAATTATAAAACTGAAGTGTTTTATATAACATGTATCTCAGATCCACTTTTCTCAGAAATAAAATTGTCTCTCAGTAGACTATTGCTCAGTATGCTCTATAGTCTATGCTCGGTGTTGTCTGTGAATTATCTCTCAGTTTACTCTATAAATTTTCTGTTGGTGATAGTGCTTTTGGTGTTCACTATGTTAAGACATTTTCGGTGACCATTGCACTTAACTGTTTCGGTGACCATTGCACTTAACTATGTCGGTGACCATTGTGCTTGTCTGAATGCTATCACTCGGTGATCATGTAACCCGACAGTCCAAAAATTGTTTCCTTGTATCCTAATGACAAATATGATCCTTTAGGATTATCATAACTTACAGACTTTGTGCTTCACTATTTTTTTGCGTTTGTTTTGTAAGGTGAAAATACGTTGAATATTTTGAGTTGCATATATGTTATATCTTTTTTCCTGAATTCACAAATGAGTCATTGAAAGACTTTGAGATTTTGTGATCTTCTAAGTTACTGAAAGTTGCAAGTACACTGAAGGTTATTCTTTCATCTAATATTCTATTTATCGAGATTATTGCTTCAACCAATACTTTGTAAGTAAATTACACCAGTGATTAAAGATTGTGTTGTAAAGGTAACATCTATTTTGAAATAAGACAATATGATGAAAGTCCTACCCAATTTTAGCATAGTGTAAATAAAAATAGTTAAGATATTAGTTGATTCTAGTAAAATAAGAAGGAGGGGGGAATTCCTTAGAAGTAGTAGAGATTGTGTCTCACACACTATGGTTGGAGCCATTATATTGCAATTGATACCAAAACTGTCGGTTGCAAAATACCCACCCAATTTTTTTTGGCAACTCTATTGGACACATGATACACATTCAAGAGCCTCATGCTTTTGTTTGAAGTATACTAGTGTCTTATGCATTGTATTTTACTTTCTTTTTAATTTTATTTTCTTGTACTTTGTTAAGCTTTCACCAAGGACATTTAAATGCCTGACCAAGGTCCTTTAGGAAATGTTTTGGTCCATTGAATCTGATTTCACATCTACATGACCTTCCTAGTGGTTCACAAAAGAAATTTCCCAAGTTTTTTAGTGATGGATAACAACACCCTGATGAACACAAATTTTATTTCTACATGGCTTGTGGAGTTCATGTTATCCAACAGGAAGATGTATCTATGAGGTTGTTCATTGAGAAACTTCAAGGTGTTGATGTTGACTTGTTATACAATCTTGCATCACAATCCATCATAGGTTGGGATGCACTCATAGAATATTTTGATGCAAGGTTCAAGCCTGCAAAAGATGCACATGCATTTCTAGCCCAACTTACCCATTTGAAGAAATAATGTCACATGCCTATGTGTGAAATCATTCCTCATTTCAATAAGTTGACATGTAGAATTTTAGTTGTTTCTCAACCTACAACCGAGAATTTGAAGTGTTTCTTTGTCAATGCTCAAGTGCCCGATGTAATTTTTATATTAAGAAGATAAACCCCAACCACTCTTGTAACCATGAAAACTTTCAAAACTAGGATTCAAGATGATCTCATTCTTGCTAGATAGATAACAATATAACCAAATGGGTCTAAAGAAATCTCTTCTTTGGATTCATCTTATTTGTTCAGAAAAATAGTTCCTATGGTGCAAAGGTTGGATAATGAATTGCTTTCCCTCAAAAATAAAATATCTCAAGGTGTATTCTCTTCTCCTTACAAGGGCACTCCAATGAGGTTGCATCCATATTCTACTCATAATTATGTTGTAGGGAATTAGAGAAATCTTCTCTTACTACCGAAGAGGTTTTCTCTTGAGGAAACATCAATAAATGCAATAGTGGAAGGTTTTGAATCTGAACAAAGTGATCTTTCCATACTCTTTCAAGAAAAGGAAGCAAACAATGTTGGCGACACTCATATCTTGTTTACACAGTATCTGAAAGTTGTTGAATAAAAAAAGGAACCGTGGAAGATACCATGGAGAATAAAAAAACAAAAGGATGAAAGTTGTTATCCCAAGGTTTGGATGATTGAAGATAATCATGTTTTTCAATATAAAAAAATAGAAATGCATGGAAGTTTCAATTAAATTCAAATGAATGCATTTGTGTTCAAAGTTATGCACTTGAACGCATTGTGCATGATGGAACTACCCAAAAACTTGATGAATCTAAATCTTTGAAATTTGAAGTTTGTGGATAACATATTGAGGTATGTCATGTAGACATATTTTCATTTGACTCACATGAAGGAGACCATTCAGAACAACATGAGGATGTCATGATTGAGGATGCAGTTGAGAAGGGTGTAGTAAAAAAGAATAATTTATCCTCTGGCATATCAAGAGGATGTCCAATACGACATCTTGCTTGGCTGGAAACCAATGGGAAATCAAAAATTCCACTTGTACATGCGCATGAAGATACACTTTAGGGTGAAGCCAAACATGCATTTATAGTTCAAATGGAACAATCCAAAATCATGGGTTCATTTCAGAGAAATAGAATGTTTGATCTATTTTAGGAGATAAATTAAATTCTCCATTTCTTCCAAGAAGTTGTGTATCAAATATTGGTACCATATTTCATGGTTTATTTATACCTAGTTATCGATGATCATGTCAAGCATCACAAGCTATTGAAGAAGAGAAGTTACTTTGGTGAGCCAGTAAATGGGTTTATTTGAGAAGGTTTTCATTGTTAGATAGTTTAGGTTAGGATAGTATATTTTTTCCGAAGTATAGCTACACAAGGTTAATTCATGTTTTAGTGGGTTGTTTTAGTCAATTGTATCATCCTTGTCTTTTTATTTCTTTGACTTCTTGACTCTATAGCCTAATGGATGGATAAGCACTTGGAATTTTGGATTCTACTACCTTTAATTATTTTTACAACCGAAGGCAATTCCCAAGCCATAGCCAGTTGTTGTCCTCAATTTTTGCAAGGTTAGAAATCGAGAGACAACCAAATGATTCTAATCCAATTCATCACCCATCCATTATTTTTGCATACTTTTCAACGTTTGAGTCACATATTTTGAACATTTTTCATCAAGTTACAAATCTTCATAATTACTTGTCTTCATTTCATTCATTTTCATTTTCCTAAAGTTATAATCTACAAGCCCCTTGCAATTTTAGAACTTTTTTTCTTCACTACATGTGTTGTAGGAACTTTTTTCCTTCACTACACATGTTGTAAGAACTTCTTTCCCTCACTGCATGTGTTGTAGGAACTTTTTCCCTCACTACGTGTTGTAGGAACTTTTTTCCTTCATTGCATGTGTTGTAGGAACTTTTTTTCCACACTGCATGTGCTGTAGGAGTTTTTTTCCTTCACTCCATGTGTTGTAGGAACATTTTTCCCTCACCACATGTGTTGTAGGAACTTTTTTCCTTAATTTCATCTTATTACAAATGCATTTCATAACTTTTTATTCCAATTGCATTTACATTTACACTTCATTGTACAATCAATTTTTTTGCACTCATTGCGTATGCAAATACATATGTAGTCGGGTTTTTTTACCCTGACTGCATTCCTTCCTACATGCAATTTCATATTTAATTGGATATATTAGCTCTAATTGTTGGAAATGAGTTGAGTAACTGAGAGGGGAGGGGTGAATCAGTTACCACAAAAAAAAATTCAAGTCCCTTAGATGTCTTAATCAAACTTATCACTCTGCTCAGTTAATAAAATATATTATGTTGTTACTCGGTTAACAAATCAATCTTAAGATATTAAATGTGATTAAAGTGCAGAAACATAAAGCATAAAGAAAATAGTAGGTACATATATGACACCAAGATTTAACATGGAAACCCAATTTGGGAAAACCACCAATTGCAACTAGTTACTATTTTTTACTCTTCTGAAGTGAGCCCTGTTAGGATCCAACCATGTTAAAGGTTACAAAACACACTGTTAGGTGTCACCCTGTTAGAGGATTTAATCACCCTGTTAGGAGTGGCCTTGTTAGAGGTCTTCAAACATTCAATGTAGAAATGTCACCTTGTCAGAGGATTTATGAAAGATTGTTAAGTCTTCTTTGTTAAGATATTTGGATCACTGCTATAATTGTTAGCGAGTAACAATGAGTTGACCTGATTGAAGAAACAACTGACTTTGCATATTCAGATCTCTTTTCTAGCTTTAACTGGATCCTCACTGATCAAATATTATTTTGCAGCTCGGTCTAGATATTATGTCCTTAATCAGATTTCCTTCTTACTTCACCTTCACTCTTCATATCAAAAACTCCACATCATATTCAATCCAAACTTGACCTTCTATATATATGATAACCTTTGTCAAGTCAACTTGAATACCCTTCCAAATAAACAATAAAACTTAAATATGTCGGCTGATATTAACTAATTAAACATAAAGTGTAAACTGTTGTAAGTCAGCTAACACTAAATGCATAACTCGGTTAACACTATAATCCTTCGATGCTCGACCATTACCCGGCTGAAAATAAACTTACTGTATTGCCCGAGTGAACTCAGTTAATACTGCAAATCACTTGGCTAATACTGGAGTCTTCTTCAACGTCTGAGAGAGATCAACATATACTAACTATGCTAGGTTAATTTTAGACATTTGTGTAACATCAATGACAAAACACAATTGAATAATTGTCTTCAACAATCTCCCTCGTTGGTATTTATGGCAACACATGTCATTATACAAATAATTTTAGAGCAACATAAACAAGATTAAAATTTATAATGTCCTTAGTTTCATTTTGATTCTCATCCAGAAAACTCCATTTGTCTTCATAGTCACTTATATACAGATTTATCCCTCTTACATCAATCTTTGTTTCTGATAAAATTTCTCTCTCTGATATACTGATTCTATGACATCAATAATCTCTCCCTCTTTTACATCCAATGCCAAAGAGACCATCCAATGAAGTTATCATGTACCTGATGTACTAATTCATATGCAATAATCTCTGACAATCTGCATCAACTTGTTAGATCTTCACTGTAGCTCGGTTGATGCATCACTAATTTGTGCTTTAGTGAGCCTCAGTTAGGGGAATCACCCCTAGCTTTCCTCTAAGATACAAGAATGCATCCTTAGGTAAAGGTTTTGTGAATATGTCTACAATTTTTTCTTTAGTATTCACATATTCCAACCTTACTTCCTTGTCCTTAACCAATTCTCTTAAGAAATGATACTTTATTGCAATATGCTTACTCTTAGTATTCATCACAGGGTTCTTTGAAATGTTAATAGCACTAGTGTTGTCACAGAAGATAACAACTGGATCTTTGATTTCCTCCTTCATACCTAACAATAGTTGTTTGAACCATATGATATTTGAACAATTCACTACTGCAGCAACATACTCTGCCTCTGTTGTAGACTGAGAAATGCAATTCTTTTTCTTGCTAGTCCAAGAGACTAACCTCTTTCCAAGAAAGAACGCTCCACCACTGGTGCTCTTATTGTCATCAACACTTTCTTCCCAATCAGCATCAGTAAAAGTCTTCAAATCAAAGTTTCCTCCTTTCTTAGACCATAATCCATAATCTCTAGTGCCCTTGAGATATCTCATAATCCTTTTGATAGCCATCAAATGATTCTCTCTAGGATTAGCTGAAAACCTTGCAACAATACCAACTGCTAATGTAATATCAGGCCTAGTGTGAACAACATATTGAAGTTTACCAATCATGGATTTGTATGTATTTTGATTTACCTCCTTTGAATCATCATCCTTAGACAACTTATGTCTAGTAGACATAGGTGTCCCAACTGGTCTAGACTCTTCCATTCTAAATTTTTTTAGTATCTCTTTGATGTATTTAGACTGAGTAATGTAGATACCATCCTTCATCTAAAGAACTTTTAAACCAACAAAGAATTTGATTTCTCCAAACATAGACATCTCAAATTCCTTACTCATTTCTTCAGAGAATGCTTTGCATAAATCATCATGCCCAGTGAATAGTATATCATCAAAAAATATCTCTGCTAATAGTATCTTGTTATGAGGTCCTTCTTTGATGTACAAGCTACTATTATCATTAGTTCTGTGAAATCCAATACTTACTAGGTAACCATGTAGTCTTTCATACCAAGCTCTAGGAGCTTGCTTCAGTCCATACAAAGCTTTGTGCAATTTTCAAACCATATTCCTTTTGTTAGGATCAACAAAACCTTTAGGTTTCTCAATATAGACTTCCTCTTCCATAATTCCATTCAAGGATGTAGATTTTACATCCATTTGGTATACCTTGAATTCTTTATGTGTTGCACATGCCAGAAGAGTTCTAAATCCTTCAATTCTTGCAACAGGAGCAAAATTTTCTCCATAATCAATACCCTCTTCTTGAGCATATCCTTCACACACTAATCTTGCCTTGTTTCTAGAAACCTCACCTTTTTCATTCAACTTGTTTCTAAAAACCCACTTAGTACCAATCACATTCTTGTCTTTTAGTCTAGGCACAAGAGTCTAGGTCTTGTTCTTTTCTATCTGCTCAATCTCTTCATTCATGGCTTCTATCCAACTTTCATCATTCAAATCAACTTTAATGGATCTAGATTCAATTTCACTATGCAAACATGTACCTTTAAGTTTGTTCCTTGTCATTATACCTTCTTTCTGATCTCCATTTATTTTCTCAGGTGCATGATGCCTTCTGACATATTTGGAAAGTATAGGTTCCTTCTTCTTGATTCTGGGCTTGCTTCACTTGGTTCACCATGCTCAAGAATTTTGTTCTCCTCTTCTAACTGGGACTCACTTGCCTCTGTCTAAGACTCGGTTTCCTCTGTCTGAGACTCGGTTTCCTCTGTCTATGACTTGGTTACAACTTTTAGCATCTTGGGTTTCACAGGCTACAACTCAGGTTGTACTGGTTGTAACAAATTTTATGCCGATGAATTCAATGGTTGGCATGGTTATTGTCCAATCACCATTTCTTGTGTCTTTGGTATGGTATCAGGTTCATAATACACAGATTTATTGTTGTCCTCTGGCTCTTTACTACTTTTTTCTTGACTTCTCTCTGCAAACTCATCAATCTTTACATGTACAATTTCTATGACTTTATGAGTAGCAAGATTCAAATATTTATATGCTTTGCTTTTATAGGAGTATTCTAGGAATATGCCTTCATCACCTTTTACATCAAATTTTCCATTTCTTGCTTCCTACAAGATGTAACATTTACTTCCAAATACTTTGAAATAACTAACATTGGGTTTATAAACATACCATAATTCAAGGGTGTCTTATCAGTACCTTTCTACAGTTGAACTCTGTTCAAGGTGTGAGCTGCAGTGCTGATTGATTCCTTCCAGTATTTGGTTGCAACATTCTTTTCAATCATCAATGTCCTTGAACAATCCATAATAGATTTGTTTCATCTTTGTGGTATTTCATTTTTCTGTGGTGTACAAAGGGCAGATACTTGTCTCTTGATTTCTCTTTCATTACATAATTCATTGAACTAATTAGAAATTAATTCACCTCCTCTATTAGATCTTAGGCACTTTAGTTTCTTTCATGTTTCCTTCTCAAATCTGGCAAGGTACCACTTAAACTTCTGAAAAGCTTCTAATTTTTCTTTGAGAAACATAATAGTCATCATTTTGTAATGATCATCAAAAAATAGAATGAAATGCTTCTCTCTAGTGTAACTTGTTGTTCCAATTGGTCCAAATAGATCAATATGCACTAACTCCAAGACTTCTTCAGTATTGTAATTCTTGCTCTTGAAACTAGTTTCTTCCATCTTCCCAATTTGACATTGTTTGCACATTTCCAATTTAGGTTTCTTCAAAATGGGAATACCTCTTACTCTTATGTTCTTTTTTATGTTGACCAGGTTATCAAAATTCACATGACACAATATTTTATGCCATAACTAGCTTTCGTCTACTTGTACAATAAAACATGAACTTTCAGTGAGATCAAGATAGAATAGATTACCTTTTGTTTGCTTGCTAGTTCCAACTAGGTTTCCTTTACCATCCAGGAGCTTGGCCTTACCATTCATGAATTCTACCTTGAAACCAATGTTATTCAACTATGCCACACTCATTAGATTACACCTTAGTCCTTCAACCTAGTAAGCATGATCACATTTTATTCCTTCAGTTAGAGCAATACAACCTTTACCTTTCACATAGCAAGGTTCATTATTCCCAAATCTGACACTCCCGCCATCATAGTGCTCAAGATGTTCAAATTTTTTTATATCACCAGTCATGTGGTGAGAATAGCCACTATGAATTATCCAAGTGTCATTAACATGAGAGAAAAGTGCAGTCTTTTCATTTTCTTCATTATCCAACTCATCCTTAAAATCAATGTAAACCATTTCATCTTCATCTTCATCACTCTCAGAATATTTTGCAATATAACAAGATTTCTTACCTTTGTCCTTGTAGCTTTTGTGACTTTTGAAATCTTTCTTGTCTTTGTTCTTGTTTAAATTTCTCTCATCTTTGTCTTCTTTTTTTGGACACTTAGCAGCAATGTGGCCAACCTCATCACATGAAAAGAAAATCAATGGTATTCTTCCTTTGTACTTTCCTTTTCCTTTGGTAGCTCTCTTTGCAAGTAGTGCTTCAATGATTTCTAGATCTTCATCATCAGATTAATCATCACTGTCATTGTAAATCTATTTTCCTTTTGAGTTTCTATCCATCTTACCAAGACTTAATTTAGCTTTGAATGCAGACTCAAAATTGATAGGATTAGGAGAATAATTGTCAAAATTGTCCAACTCAAAAGTTGTTAGCCTTCCAACCAATGCATATAGAGTTATATCATTACTGCACCTCATCTCTTGAATAGCTGAAACTCTAATTGCATAGATAGGAAGTAAAGTTATCAATACCTTACTAACCATAGTTTTGTCTTCAATCTTTCCACCAGCGGCTCTGATTCCACTGACACTTTTCTTGATTCTTTAACTATATTTTGTAATGTCTTCTCCTTCTTTCATTTTCATCTAATCAAATTGAACTATGAGACTCTCTACTTTGGCTCTCTTTAAATTGTCATCTCCTCCTTGGATTTCATGCATATTCTTCCACATATCTTAGGCAGTAGGGCAGTCCTTGACTTCAAAAAATTCAGAATAGCTGAGTGAAGAATCTATATTAATCATCATAATGTTATGATTCTTCATGTCCACCATCTGATCCATAGACATAGGTCTAGGTGGTTCCACATACTTTTGGTCCAAGAATTGCAAACCAGTATCTCCAATAGTAGATAGATGTAACCTCATCAACTCTTTCCATGCAGGAAAGTTGTCTTTGTTAAGCTTGGGGATATCCCTTCTGTAAGACATCTTTGATCTTTAGCTTAGGCCTTGAAACCTTCCCTGAAAGCACCAAATGCTCTGATACCAATTGTTTGAAATGAGTTTAGTATCTGAGAGGGGAGGGGTGAATCAATAACCTCAAAAACAAATCCAAGTCTCTTAGATGTCTTAATCAAACTTATCACTATTCTAGGTTAATAAAAGATATTTTGTTGTTACTCGGTTAACAAAGCAATCTTAAGATATTAAATGTGATTAAAGTGCAGAAACATAAAGCATAAAGAAAATAAAAAGTACACAAAATGATACCAATATTTAACGTGGAAACCCAATTTGCAAAAACCACCAATTGCAACTAGTTACTATTTTTTACTCTTATGAAGTTATCCCTGTTAGGAGCCAACCCTGTTAAAAGTTAAAAAAATACACTGTTAGGTGTGACCCTGTTAGAGGATTTAATCACCCTGTTAGGAGTGGCCTTATTAGAGGTCTTCAAACACTTCAATGTAGAAATGCCACCTTGTGAAAGGATTTATGAAAGACTGTTAAGTCTACTCTATTAAGAGATTTGGATCACTGCTACAATTGTTAGAGAGTAATAATGAGTTGACCTGATTGAAGAAGCAACTAACTTTGCAGATTTAGATCTGTGTTCTAGATTTAACTGGATCCTCACTGATCAAATATTCTTTTGCAGCTTGGTGTGGATATTATGTCCTTAATCAAAATTCCTTCTTACTTCGCCTTCACTCTTCATATCAAAAACTCTACATCATATTCAATCCAAACTTGACCTTGTATGTATATGATAACCTTTGTCAAGTTATCTTGAATACCCTTCCAAATAAATAATAAAACTTAAATCTATCAGTTGTTATTAACCAATTAAACATAAAGTGTAAATGATGTAAGTCGGCTAACACTAAATGCATAACTCAATTAACAGTGTAATCCTTCAATGCCTGACTATTACTCGGCTGAAACTAAACTTACTGTATTGCTCGAGTGAACTCAGTTAATACTACAAATCACTTGGCTGATACTGGAGTCTTCTTCAATGCCCGAGAGAGCTCGACATACACTGACTGTGCTCGGTTAGTTTTAGACATTTGTGTAACAACAATACATTTGTATAACATCATTGACAATACACAATTGAATAATTGTCTTCAACACTAATTGCATACAATACCTTGATGCTACTAATGTGTGGAAATATATCTTATATTTTCACATAGGTTAGTCTAGTTTCATGACCATTTTGGTTTGCATAATGTTCTTTTGTCCTCTAAGTTACCATGATTATTATAGAATAATTGATAATTAGCATGAATAAAAGAAATACAGACTTTGTAGCACTTAATCTGTTAAATATGAATTAATTCAGGTACTCATGTGGAACAAGACACTTCTCTTACTTGACAAAATCCTCTATAGGCTAATGAATGATTTTTTGATAAGATTTTCATTGTTGGCAATTAACATTAAGTAAAGAGTACTATCAAAAAGTAACAGCTATCGAAAAAAGGTTATGATTATCGACAAAGCTATCAAAATGTTTTATCGGCAAGAAGGAAATGATAAGAATATTATCATGGATGACGTTATATTATCAAATATTTTATGCAAGAATAAAGGAAAACCTAATAAGGACACATAAATCACGGAGGACATTAGGTCAGATGCCACTTTAAAAGGTGATCAGAGGAAGAGATGAAAAAACACGGAGACACAGAGAGATATGAAGAAGAACATATGAATGTATGAACAGAAGAACAGAGATAGAGCATAATAGTAGAGAAGAGGAAGGAGCAAAGAAAAACAAGATCTGACAAGCTTTAGTAGAAAGCACTCACAGGTCAAAATTATTTTTGATTTATTCCTAACAGTTTAGCAACAAGATTGTTAAATCCTTTAAACATGTAGTCTTTAAATGGACTTAGAAATTCTATTTCGGGACTTATTGTAAATCCTTTAACAGTATGAACATTGTATAAGTGAGATAAAATCTCTTAACAGCATAGTCTTTGACAAGACTTTCAATACTCCTAATTGGGTATTAGTTACTCCTAACAGCGTAAAGTCATTCAGAAGATGACACATTTGTAAGCTCCTAACTAGGCATCTTATTATTGCAGTGATAAGTTGTGGGTTCCATCCACACCAGAATTTTTCCCTCTCATCAAGGGTTTTCTGCATTACCAAATTATTCTGTCAAGTTTTTGAATTTTTATGAGATATTTATTTGTTGAATTGAAAATTATCAGTCATCGGTTATTTACTACATCAATTATCGGTAAAAGACATTATAGATATCGATACAAGTAAACCTATAAGCAGAAGTTTAATATTGACAGGGTTAAAGTGTGAATTATTTGAGGTATTGATTCACCCCCTCCCCCTCTCAGTCCCTTTCCTAAATATTTCCAACAATTGGTATCAGAGCTCTTTGGTTCTCTAGAAAAGAAATTTTAACAACTTTGGAGTAGATCTAGTATAATGGAAAGTTATAGGTATCAAAAAGAGTTAGAGGAAGCCCTAGAAGATGCTAGTGAATAGATCCATGACCTAAAAGACAATCTAAGGGCATAATTTGCAAAGAGGAAGGAACTAACTAAAAAACTTAATATTAGCCTTCATGACCTTGAAAATTTATCAGAAGGAAGTATCAATTTTGAAGAAGCAGATGTTGCTATTGATGATCTATTAAGAAAGAATGGTGAATTACTTGATCAAATCAATCTGATGAAAAAGGAACAGGAATACCAAGCCTTAAGGATGATAGGAATATTGAATAAAAAGAGAAATTTTGAATGTGCTAAATAAATTCTTGAAACCAAAAAGAGAGATGTTGAAGAAACAATCGTTGGAAAAGACCTAATACTGAATAGACAAAACAGAGATTCATGCACAAAGGGAATTAATAGAAAGTACTGGTGATAGAAATTTAGAACTACAAGCAGAAATTTAGAAGCTAAAAATTTAGACTCGCACAAAGCATGCAGAAGATTGATGAACAAATAAAATATCAGAGGAAACTAGATGACACTATCGGAATGGGATATATCGGTAACACTACTATGGAAATTAGAGAATCATCAAGATTTGGAGAAAGGAATGGAGTACAAGGTAAGAAACCATATAAGCCTACTTGCTACAATTATGGTAAATATGGTCACACACCAAATGTTTATCGAAGCAAACAAGTAAGCTCTACTAGAAACACACCTTTCAATTGTTATTGCTATAACTGCAACAAATTTGTTCATAAAGCATATGAATGTAGAGTTGAATAAATGACTAGATCATCTAAGAAAATTTTCTATGGACATTGTTATAAATGTAATCACTATAGACATAAAGTTGAAGAGTGCAAAACCAAGGCATTGAAAACAAGGAAAATGGTACACTATCAGAGAAAAGAAGAGAACAACTTAGTTACATGTTTTAAATGTGGAAAGTCAGGACATTCAACTTCATAATGCAGAAGAGAAAATAGTGAAGTAAGAACCTAACATTGAAGACTATCTGCACTACCATGCTATATTTATTCAAAGTCTGGACATGTTGCCTATAATTATAGATATTGGTTTTCTACTAACGATGAAAGAGATACCAAAGGAAAAGGGATTATTAATCAAGAACAAGTCAAAGAGGAAATGAAGAAGATATGGGTAAAGAAGGAATTTGATGCAACATCCATAGAAGCCCTTGTGTCAGATGGAGTAGGGAATTCTACTATCAACTAAGAAAGTAAGTAAGTTGCTTAGGGATCTGACATTTAATTAGAATCATCAATAAAATCCCTCAAGTTAGTATTTTGAGAAAAAAAACTCAATTAGCATAAAGGATGCAATGAGTAAATGTATGAGATTACTATCGATGAATTCATGTTACTATTGGTATAAAATAACATTGTCAGCCTACAATAAATATTTTAGTAGAAGTATACATTGGATATCGTGATTCTATATATAAAAAATCTACCTTATGAGAATTCTATGCGAAAATAATTTTGAGCAGAAACTGCAATCCTATCATACAGAAAGAAATTTCTTAGCGAGTTATTGAAAAGTAAACCCTAGACAATCGAAAACTTCTGAGAGATGTATATCAGATACTATGGATAAGAAGATTGTGTTAATTTACGAATCACAAGATAATGAACCTGAATATCAACTAAAGTCATCAAAAGAAACAGAAACAAATGAAGCTAGAGAACTATCTAGAATACTGAGTAGAGTTATCTTGATAGAAGATGTTAGAACCTATATTCACTGCAAGCATACTAAGATTGGAGATGAGGATATCAATACAGCCTATAAAAGAACTATACAAAGACAATGAAATGTTGAATAAAGAGTTTGGACATCTAGAGACAAAATGACTGACGCATATCGTGCACATGCCAAATAATTTTGAAGTTGAATGGATCAAATGTGTATTGAGTAGAATACATGGAGACTACATATGGATGGAAGGAGATAGAAAAATCAAGATCACAAAGGAGATCATCTTTGTAGTCACTAGATTATCAGCTTATAGAGAAAACTGTGTAAAGAAACTCAACCCAGGAACAAAAATTAAAGGTATACTATATAAGAAAGATCAGAAATTTTTTGATGTAAGCAATATTGTGGATAAACAAATGAAATTTGCATCAATGGTTATTGGGTATAAGATTTATCAAGCAAATAAACTGAATAACATATCGGGAAGACCACTATAAGTTTCCTATGAGATCATTACTGAAGGAAAAAGGAATGACTTAGCGAAAATGATGAGATATCAACTAATGATGAATCTAAGGAAAATAGAGAAACAATGATTTAAGTTTGGAGCATTATTGGTATGTATATTTTTGTATGTACAAGATTTTTTTTCGGGCATTGGTAAAGTAAATTGGACAATAGGTGAACCACTTATCAATCAAATCAATAGGTATATTGAACAATTGGGAAGGAATTTCAATACA
The DNA here is from genome assembly GCA_018584345.1 of Thuja plicata. Taxonomy (NCBI): domain Eukaryota; kingdom Viridiplantae; phylum Streptophyta; class Pinopsida; order Cupressales; family Cupressaceae; genus Thuja; species Thuja plicata. The sequence goes on along the minus strand of MU227386.1, from coordinate 2,596,747 downwards.
ATAATGTGGTATAATTTCAAATAATATCAAATAAAAATGTTTGGAATAATCGTATACCACCTCACATTGTTAAGGAATATGAGAAGGATATATGTTTTTTAGCTAGCACATATTCATGTATAATCAAAGCAGTGGAACCAAGAACCTCATGGCTACAACCTATTGGATATGAAGTAAAGGAGAATGAGTTAATGACAAGTATAAAACAACTGTTTTTAAAACCTAAGGATGAGGAAGCTAATTAGTTTGGAACATATGAAGAAGTATACAGGAAGGTTATATCAAAAGAAAATAAATCAAAGGAAGATGTTAGCAATGCAGTAAGGAAACAAAATTCAACTACAACACCTACAACATATGCCAAGATCAAGCAAGACAAACAAAGACAATCTATTGAAAAGGGTACACAAGAACAAACATTAGGAAAACAAACAAGATCTAGAACAATGTAGACAACATCAAGGAAGAAGAATGAATCTAAGATTGAATAGATAAGATCTAGAATTTTAAGAATGGAAAATGATTTAGTAGAAGGAATAAGAGAATATGGAACTATCGTTAAAATTTAGGTAACTAGGTACAAGACATGGTCAGATGAAGAAAATAAAACTGTTGAAGATGCTATATCATTTCACTTACACAAATTTAAGAGATATCCAAATGAGTTGAGACAAAACATTCCAGGAGAACTATTTGACAAAATCACTATCAGATGGGATGAAGCAACGGAACAAGAAAACTTAAGTAGAGACAAACGTTGATCATTACAAAGCCAGAATTAAGTATAGAAGAGATTGGCCTATTAATGACAAAGCATGAGCTAAAATTTATTAGAAAGAGAAGAACAAATAAATTACTAGCAGGATTACATAAAGAAGTAGAAGAAGATGCACTATAGACTTTGAACATGATATTTAATGTAGAGAAACCACAACCAATATTTGATGAAGGACAAGAGGATCAACCTATTAAAATACAAGATGAATCTGAAGATGATATAAGTACAAAAGAAGTTGAATATTTTGAGGAACAACTCACACCTGAACATACAAGTGAATACAGTGAAACTGAATAAGAAACACACACTACCAATATAGCACCGGCTATTGGTGAGCTATCAGAAATTGAAGAAGAACAAGTTGCCAAAACATTACAAAGCATGACTATGGTTACAACAACATAAGAAAAAAAAATGATTCAGAAAGTCAATAACTTGAAGACTTCGATGAAAGACCAGATTTTTCTAATTTGAAGAAAATTCTAAATAAGTTACATAACAAAGAAAAACTAAGTTATATGTTGAAAAATATAGAGAAAGGACATCTATAGAGAAGCACTTGAACAAAAAATAGGAGGATAAAATCTTGAAAAGAGCAGTTGAAAATTTTTCAAAACTACTTTCGGCAATCATTGTTGAAGATAATAAATCAATTATAACATACTTGGGAACTTTTTTGAACACTATCAGAAATAGTCATAATCTTAAAGAAGAATTAAGGAGGAAAATACAACATTGATCACCTATTGATAAAGACTTGAGTAGAGTGGAAGAAGCTACAAAGATGTTATTGGAGAAACTAAAACTCATAAAAGGAACATTAAAGGAAGCAACTAAAATCACAAAGAAACTACTTATAGGTAATAGTACATGAATTGGAGAATCATATAGAATTGCTATGCTTATGGATGTAATGTAGAGACAGATACAAGTTATATCTATTTTCTTTAGCACCAAAGGAGGAATTGATACAAAAGATATTACCATAAGGGTAATTAATATTAAAATCCATATCAATGTACTTAATCATTTACAGGATCAATGGAGCACAATTTTAAGAGATGTACATGATAAGTACAAAATGTTACAAGGAGCAGAAAATAGGTAAATCACAACAATCATATTTTGTTTTGGACGCCTTTGGCATTGTTGCCAAAGGGGGAGAACTAAATTATGGGATTAGTAAAGGAATAAGTAAAGGGGAAAAGTAGAGTATGGTGAGAAAGTTAATCAGAGAAGTCTAACTAGAGAGAGTACAGAGAAAGGGGGAGCAGAGAATCAAATGATGAAAGATGTTAAAGGTTTTTCCATCAATACCAAAGGGGGAGATTGTTACTTGACAAAAGCCTCTACAGGCTAATGAATGATTTTTTCATAAGATTGTCATTGCTGACAACCGAAAATAAGTAAAGAGTACTATCAGAAAGTAACAGCTATCATAAAAAGTTTATGATTATTGGCAAAGCTATCAAAAAAAATTATCGGCTAGAAGGAACCAATAAGCATGTTATCGGGGCATCATATTATCAAATGATCTATGCAAGAATCAAGGAAAACCTAATCAAGACACGAAAATCATGGAGGACATTAGGTTAGACACTACTTTAAAAGGAGATCAGAGAAAGAGATGAAAAATTACAGAGACAAAGAGAGATACAAAGAAGAATGGATGAATGTATGAACAGAAGAATGGAGACAAAGAAAAATAGTAGAGAAGAGGAAGAAACAGTGCATAACGAGATCTGACAAGCTTTAGGAGAAAGCACTCATAGGTCAAAATTCTTGTTGATTTATTCCTAACAGTTTAGCAACAAGATTGTTAAATCCTTTAAAAAGGTAGTCTTTAACCAGACTTAGAAGTTATATTTCAGAACTTATTGTAAATCCTTTAATAGTGTGAACACTATAAGTGGGATAAAATCTCTTAACAGAGTAGTCTTTGACAAGACTTTCAATACTCCTAATTGGGTATTAGTTACTCCTAACAGGGTAAAGTCATTCGAAAGATGACACATTTGTAAGCTCCTAACTAGGCACCTTATTATTGCAGTGATTAGTTATGGTTTCCATCCCCCACTGCAATTTTTCCCTCTCACCAAGGGTTTTCTGCACTACCAAATTATTGTGTCAAGTGTTTGAATTTTTATGAGTTATTTATTTGTTGAATTGCAAACTATCATTTATCAGTTATTTACTATAGCAATTATCGGTAAACAACATTATAGATAACGATACAAGTAAACCTATAATCATAAGTTTGAGATTGATAGATTTAAAGTGTGAATTATCTGAGGTACTGATTCACCCTCCCCCCCTCAGTCCCTTACCTAAATCTTTCCAACAACTTCATGAATGAGAAGGAGATTATGAAAGTTTCTTCTCATACGTGGTTGAAGATATTCATACAGATTTTTGTTATTCCTCATTTAGTAAATAGTTGGATTGTTAAGTATAAGTTGGCGTATAGTTAAGGTTTAGTTTTTGTTTTAATTTTAAAATAGTGGCCTGCATTACCAAAGTAATTCCAATCATGTATCTTAAGCTGATTGTTATACGGTGTGTGAGTTGTTATGCATATGGTTTGTAAGACAAGTATACATATGTATCTTCACTAAAAACTTGGTAATAAGAAGACATAATATCAATATGGAACTTTTATTCTGCTAAATTTGCTATCTTTCATGTGAAGATTTTACACAATCGCCTGTTACGGAGGAAGGCCCACTCCTTGATTACCGATTGCAAGTTTATTTGTTTATTTTGTGTGGAATATAGTTTTTTTTCTGTGGAAGTATATTTCTATTTACATTGTGGATTATTTGACATTAAGCATAATATATAGATGTAATCCATTATTCTTCATGATGTTGTAATGCTTTGAATGATATTAAACAATCTGCATCAGAGAATTAATATAAACTATCAATTATATTAGTTACTATTATGTCGCCAAAGTTATGCAGATCCTGACGCTAGGTTATATAAGCTTTTGTCACCAAGTTACAGAAGCTCCTATCATCGGAATAGTGTTGTGTAATTTTGAAAATTCTTAGAATTATTCTGTGTGAAATAAAGTATAAATATTGCTTTGTCATTTTGAGTGTGACCGTGAATGTATAGCTCAAGGCTTAAGGTTTTCATGTCAATTGTGTCTTTTATTAATTGATTTATTTTGAGAATATAATTTTATATTCATTCCTTGTATATAACTTTACAGTGTTGGATCAAAGGTGTGATTTTATCTATTTGCAAAATGTGCTTCAGTTCGAACTTTAGATTAAAGAGAGTTTTAATACAATTTGAACCTTAGATTAAAGAGTGTTCTTTAATTTAATTTTTAGACTAAAGAGTGTGTTTTAATTCTTAGATGCATTCATCCCCACTTGACTCATTATATTCATCCCTTGAGAAGATAACCACTATACCTTTCATCTGTTTACAACCCCAGATTGACATACTTAGGTACAAACTGAGGAATCCAACTAAAGCCTTTCAAATCAAATAAAGAAGTAATTTTAGATCATAGCTTTACCATACAACTACATTGTGTAGTTGGGGTTTTCAACCTCAGTGACACATTTCATTACACCTACATATAAACATATTGTTGTTACAATGTGTTGTCAATTTTTTAACCCCAATAATACATGGCATTACACAACTTTTGCATTGTGTAATCGGAACCAAAAGTTCCGACTACACTTTATCCTTCCTACAAACTAGTGTAATTAGAACTTTTCATTTCAATTATACATTGCACTTCAGTTTTTGAATGTAAACACTGATACAATATGGAATTTTAGTCTCGATTGGAAGTACCTTTCATTATGCAATGTAATGTGTAATCAAAGCCAAAAATTCTAATTACACATAAAGTTTTTTTATTTTTACCCTTGTAATCAAAACTTCTAGTTTTGATTACATAAAGTGTTACACTTGCAAACATGAATGTTCCCTCATATGCAATGTGTCTTCAAAACCCCAAAATTGCATTTTTGGTCATTTTTAGTCATTTTTTCTCCTTTTTGTGTCTTTTCATTTTTAGTCAATTTGTATCTTTCATCTTGTGTGTCGTGCCAAGTTGGTGTCCAATATGGAAAACCTTATAATAAACCTTAGAAAAACCATTATAGATGCTCTCATTCATGATCTAATATTTTCACCTCAGCTTCACAGAAATAATTTCTCCAAAGAACCGATATTACCCAAAGCAAGAAGATGAGGTTAGAGTTTGTTGATAGGAGATAGGAGAACAATCAAGGATGCAAGTTGGTGTTCATATATGTTCTCATTCGTGCACCAAGAATATGGAGACTACATGGGTCTCCTTGAAACAACATGAAGAAATCTTTGACTGAGGATGATGTAATAAGAGTTTTCTTGCCAGACACTTAGATTAGTTTCAATTATGCATATGTAATCCATTTTTGAAAAATTACATGTAAAGTTAGAAAATGCAATTACATGTGATCACATCACATGTAAAATTGTAAAATTCAATTACATCTAATCACACTACATAGGACGGTAATGTTGAATAAGTCAATAATTAGTTAGGTTTCTCCCACCTTTTTATTACAACCTCTCTTATATAAATACAAGAGGGCTCTTTGTAAATAAGGGATCTTTTGGGCAATGCAATAAAAATATGTCAATTTTTTGAGAACTCTAAGACTTTGAGCTTAGATGTAAATTGAATTGCATTCAATAAAAGAGGCAAGATGCTTTTAGACTTTGTACTAATTCAATTTTTCGAGTGAGAACATTTTCTAGAGATTGATTGTGAGTGTTGTTTTGTTGTTCAAGAGAGATTTAAACTAAAAATTGTAGACATTAAGTTGCTTCTTATGTTTAGATTTATAGTTAGGTTTTCATACTTGATCTTACAGACTTTGAGTTGTTTATCACATTTGAAACTAGTGTAGAATGCTCAAGTAAGGAGATAACTTGTAGAATTTGTGATGCTCTATTTTTTGCATTTATGTTGTAAGGTGAAAATATGTTGAAGAATTTGGGTTGCACATATGATTTATCTTTGTTCTTGGATTCACAAAGGAGTCATCAAAATACTGAACTTTTGTGAGCTTCTAAGTTATTTAATGGTTCTAGTATGATGAAGGTTATTCTTATGTCTAATCCTTTGTTTATCGGGATTATTGCTTCAAATAATGTAATTGAATTACATCAATGATTAAAGATTGTGTTGTAAAGGTAACATCTAGTTTGAAATAAGAGAATATGATGAATGTACCATGTCATTTTAGCTTAGTATAAATAGAAATAGTTAAGCATTTATTTTATTCTAACAAAAATAATAAGGGGGAGCCTTCCCTTAGAAGTAGTAGATATTGTGCCTCACACACTATGGTTGGAACGACTATTCTAAAATTAATCCCAAAAATTTTGGTTGCAAAATATCCACCCAACACATTTTTTCTTGATTATCCTTGAAACCAATTTTTCAGAATGAGTTGACTAGCATAACACAACTTGCTAGACCATTTAACTCTCCTTGGAACCAATTTATGAATTTTCTTGTAGACAATTCTTTTCTTGGTTATCACCAATTTTTAGGATGAGTGGACTATCATAACACAACTTGCTAGACTATTTGAGTCTCCTTGGCATTGAATATTAGGTTAAGAGTATCTAGAATACCACTACTTTCTAGAATATTTTGACTCTTCCTCGTATTCACACACAAATCACACAACATAACACATTTTTCCATAGAATCTGTGCTCTCTCATGGGTCACCTAGCATAACATATATTTCTATCTTGTGGAATCCATGTTTCCTTTCTCTTTCCTCCATGAGTTCATAGCATAACATACCTTTCTATTTGATTGGATCATGGTCTCTTATCACATCCTTGATGTATGATCTTTCTCTTTCCATGTGAATACTTGTGCCATTGCAGTAATATTTTGAGAATGATATTACCAGTTGAGACATTTTTATTATTGATGTCTCTTCAGATAGTTGACTTGGAGCCTTTATTTTTTAGTATTAACATCCTTTTGTGTAGCTTTTTTTTCATTTGTTTACATTTTTTGTTTTGCATATCCTTGCATATGGTTGTATGAGTTAAAATCCTAAGGTTAGGGGATTTTTCCCTCAAACTTAGTGATCTCTCTCTCTCTCTCTCTCTATCTCTCTCTCTCTCACTCTCAATTTATTGTGATTATACATGTAGACTCATTCTCCTACTCAAGTGGGGGATAAATGTTGCATTGAAAATTGTAACCTTGTACAATTTACACCACATTTTATGTTATTTCCTTAGTGTGTGGTGTTCTATCTTTTATCCAAGCCTATGCATGACTAAAATACTAAAAATATGATGTCATATCCTCACATGGTAATTAGAACCTCTACCTCAAACTTAGTGCACTTGATTTCCCTATTTTGATAGGTTAATGGCATCTGGAACAACCTTGAGCCACCAATTTGGGTCCATTTTCAAATATGGTTGTGTCAAATTCTCGCCAAATATTCCTTTCTCTCAGTGTCTTAATATGATTGTTAGAAGTCAGTTGAATTAATGAAGTGCCTTGGGTACCCTATATGAGATCATTCTTTCAATTCATTTTTACAATCCATAATCATCTATCAGATCAAGAAAACACATTTAAATTCAAGAATTCAAGGTGATATTTCATCCCACCATATCCTTCAAGTCTTATTCAAATCTAAACATTGTGGACTATAAAGTTACAACAATATCCATGCAAGCATATTTTCATGATTAATCTCTTTTATGGCATGTCATGTCGGTTCATTGCATAAAAAAATGTGATCACATTCAAAGAGAATTTTATCAAAAAAATTGAGTTATAAGATTGAACATTCTACTTTAGAGCTTCCAATTCAATTACATTTCAATTCAATTTTATGGTTAATTCCAAAATGAAATTTTGACCTAGGAAAAGCCCTTTCAACACAACATTTTCTCTTCTTTTCATGTGTATGCAATAGGATAAAGACACACGAATTTGGAATAAAACTAAGAAAATAGAGACCTACAGATTGAGATTTTATAGATCTAAAAAAGCATGGTTAAAGGTATCTTTCCCATCATTGACCTACAAATTTCTGACAAAACTTTCAAGAAAGATTCTGAGAAACATTATGATCCCACAAATGCAACCTTCATCCACAACAAATATTCATAGGTCAAAAGAACTTCAAGAACCATTCACATCTTGATTTCAGCCCAGATTTCATACACATGTTCCTTTTTGTCTTGTATTTCTAGATTTATAACTCTACTCTGCATATTTGTTCTGTAATTTCCTTTGTATGTCAAAAAAAACTCAATTTCTCTTCTTTGGCCCTAGATCTAGAATCCTACTCAAAAATTTTGCATAGTCCATTCCAACTCAAGGTGTTTTGAATTCACCTTTTGTTCAGTCATTTGAACCAAGAAGATCCACTCTCCTTAATGTAATCAAGGGAAATAGGTCTAAATCCTAGTTTGCATGCATGAATTCATGAACCCATTTTCCACCATTAAAGCATAGGAAAATGATTAAATTCTCCCAAAGTTATGCATCATCTTGAAATGTTAAAAACTAAGATAGAACATAGAGAAGAAAAGAGGAAGTGTACAAAAATAAATGTTGAACAGGTCAGATAACTTGGGGGAGAATCAGTTATTATAAAACAATTTTCTTCAAAAAATTTAATCCAGAGCAACCTTAAATGAATTAGATAGATAAAACAGAATGAATATAAAAGATTAAAAGAACACCATGCATATTGAACACCATATTTACATGGAAAATCCAAGATAGGAAAAAGCACGGAGAAGTTGATTCTCATGAATAAGAACACCGGTTAAGGTAACACTGGTTAAGGTGATTTTGACAATGAAGGCTCACTACAAAGCTGCTCACTACAGGTAGGCTCACTACCTAGCCAGGCTAACTTCCCTAACTACAAAAACCAGCTATCACAACTTAAATATGACATATTGTCAAAAGAAATAATGAACAAGGAAATCCACCCCTACAATCAATCACCAATTTCAACACAAAATAATTATGATTTTCTTCCACCGGTTGCACACTTTCGCATATACAATCATTTATGTCTTCTTCAAGTTTGCATCCCTGACATCTTCTCTATCGCATTCATAAGAACAAAAATATTCCTTTACATATACCATTTCATGCTTCCATATTCATCCATGTCGGCCAAGTACAATATTAATTATCAGTCTGCAAAGTTGACCAAATATAATTTGAAATAGGTCACCACAAGACATTCCCATAGTGGAAGGAATGAACATCGACCACATTGAAATATCCTCGCTTAATGCAACACACTACCCATATACCTTGATATCTAGCGCTAAAGAATATAATACACATGTTACAATGTGCACTATGTTGCCAAACATAATCACCAATGTCCAAAAAAGTTTGGACCCAAAATAATGTATCTTAGTACATTACAACATGAATGCGACCAGGATAAACACAACCAAAGATAAATCATTCTAACACAACATCCAAATCATGCCATTTTTGGATCACCAAGATAAAGAGAACCTCATCCAATCAATTAGAATATGTTGACATCAATTAAAACCATTAATTACAACAACAAAAACATCACATTCCAACAATCTCCCCATTTTTCATTGATGGAAACATTCATCAACGACAAAGAAAATAAAGAAATATCATCATTTCAGTCCTTATTCCTTCTCCCCCTTTGACAATAATGACAAAGGGAAAAACTCCCCCTAAAATACTTACTTTGATCCCCCTAAGAGGAAGCCACCAAGCATTGATCCAAGAAAGAATGAGCATGTAATACCTTGGACCAATGCACATCTTGGTGCATATTAGTTTTGACTAGGAAGGGGAAGAAACCCCAACTTTTGCCTGAGATACTCAAAAGTATCCTTGTACAATATTTTTTTGAAAATATCTTCAATCTACTCTTTTGTAGGTACATACTCAAGTATAACCTCATTGTTCAATACCTTCTCTCTCAAAAAATAATATCTAATGGATATATGTTTTGTTCTAGAGTGTTGTGTTAACACCTAAAAATTCAGCCTCAAATTTACATAAAATTTTCAGGGAAATATTTATTATTATTTCATTTTTATATGTATTTCCTTGTTAAACTATATGAGCAAAATTAATTATTTTATTTCAATGTGCTAAATGCATTTATATTTTTTGAAATAAAAATAATTATAGAGGAATAATAGGGATGTTGGGCAAAAGGGTGGCGATCGAGAGTTGAACACTCGACCTCTCAAGCCATCCATTTTTCCTACCTACCTACCCATTCCCCCTCTAACCAGTTAGTCTAAATGTTTTCATCAAGTTATGTGATAGAGAAAATCATATTATCTCATTTCTTTTACCTTTTGTGCTTTTAAAAGATTTTACATTAAAGATGTGATTTAAATTTTATTAACATAAATTTTTAGGCATTATTTAAAATTACCCTAAATTACTAATGTGAAATATTTTAATAGGGTAAATTATTTTGAAATATGTTATTTATTTGATCTAAATTATTTAAATATTGATA